>LR751411.1:0-164382 GCA_902729485.2 Mus minutoides | reverse complement strand
TAGTTGGCCATCAGTGGGAAGAGAGGCCCCTTGGTTATGCAGACTTTATATGCCCCAATACAGGGGAACGCCGGGGCCAGGGGGTGGGAGCGGGTGGGTAGGGGAGCAGGGCCGGGAGGGGGGAGGATATAGGGAACTTTCTGGATAACACTTGAAATGTAAATGAAGAAAATATCTAATAAAAGTTGAAAAAAAAAAAGAATAGAGTTTAGGGAGTGCTTATTATCATTTTGGACTTTTCTTGTTTTTGTTACCAACTCCCTAAGATTTAGGTAATACATGAAGAAAAATCATAGGACAGTGTAGTGGTAGACTAATAAGAGGTAGGGATTTGGTGCTTTTGAAAGTGAGCCTATACAAATGCCTCTGTTTATTCAGTACCACCTTCTGTAGCTCTAATGTAAATGCATTATGTGTATATGTATAGACTTGTAAATAAAATGTCCTCATTCATTTTTATATGCAATTATGCTTAGACTGTTAGTGTTTTTCTTCTTTTAACTTCAAGCCCAGTGTGAATTATTTTTATTTAACAAATCAAATCAAACAAATTATTAACAGTCCAGTAAAAAAACATATTCTCAAGTATCTTTTCTTCTAGAACTATCCTTTCCCATTACACGGGAAAGGCAGTTCAATGCATGATATGAGCTAAGAATGGAGAAGATACTGCAGCACAAGAATTTTCCAAGGCATGCTTTCCAAGAGCCTCTAGCAGGACCTAAAACATAACAAGTGAAATTCCTGAGATAGTTATGGCATGGTCAAAAATCTATGAAATACTTGCTTCTTTAACCAATTCTAAGGAGATTACATTTGAGGAAGCATTACTGCTATTAATATTATTTTCCTGTCATTATGAAATATTTAGCAATTACTAGGTGTTGACCCACCTTTTTGAGAAGATTTGTGTAGACCTATGAAGATGTATTATCTTTTAGAGATGATATATAAACAAACAGATAAGTTTTCTCTAGCGTTCTTTACTTGACTCAAATAATTTTAGGAAGAAAATTTATAGAAATTGTCTTAGTTGCTAGAAACATTTAATAAAGTTAGAATGAAAAAGAAAATGGGCTGACTCCTCATAATAGAAAGTAAAAAAAAATTCAATGAGCTTTCATAATTACACAAAAAAGAGAACTAGACTTGGAACAATTTTGTCTTCAAGGAAAAATATTAAGGTCCAAGGGTAATGTCACATGTATACACTATGATAAGGCAAGGTCATATAAAAACTTTTGAGTGAATTTATGCATATATTATAATTAAATACTGATTTGAAATTAATATCATCATCCTTCTGTAACTCCTTTTCTGGGTAACACTTTATCTCTCACATAATTTTCTAAAATAAAAACTGTTTTTTGTTTGTTTGTTTGTTTGTTTGTTTTTTTAAGTACAAGAACACCAGAAAAAAAAGTAAACATTTTGGTTGACTGGTTTGGCTTAGTGAAAAAAGACCAGAAAAAAAAAGTAAACTTTTTGGTTGACTGGTTTGGCTTAGTGAGTTCGCCCCCTCCATTCATTCATCCATCTATCAAATGTGTATATCTGTCTGTTTATATGTATGTGTGGAGATATATGTGTATATATGAAATGTTTGTGAATGAATACTTGTGGAGTTGATTGTGACAGATGATTGGGCCAGGCCAGAGTGTGGGTGTATGAATATTTGAATGTATAGGTGTCTACATATTTGACTGTATAAAGCATGTTAATTCTTTTCCTTTTTTTCTTCATTTGTTCACAATTAACCAGCTTAGCTTCCAGCTGATTCACCAGAAAGAGAACCACCAAAAATAAATCTTTTTACTTCACCCCCAACACACACACACACACACACACACACACACACACACACACACACACACACACAGAGAGAGAGAGAGAGAGAGAGAGAGAGACAGAGAGACAGAGACAGAGACAGAGAGACAGAGACAGAGAGACAGAGAGACTGTTTTACTTTGGGATGCCTCAGAGGAACTCAGGCAGGTCAGCTATCTCTGCAAAGTAAGTTAGACTTAAAACAGGTATTTTAGTCTTTTAGTGCTGTGAACAGATTAAATGACCAATGCAAGTCTTATAAATGGCAACATTTAATTGGGGTTGGCTTACCAGGTTAGATGTACAGTCCAGTTATCATCAAGGCGGGAGCATGGCAGCATTCAGCCAGATGTGGTACAGGAGAAGCTGAGTGTTCTATGTATTCATCTGAAGGCTGTTATTAGAAGACTAACTTCCAGGCAGCTAGTGGGGATGAGCATCTTAAGACCATGCCCCATAATGACACACCTACTCCAACAAGGCCACACCTCCTAAGGGGTCACTCCCTAGGGCAAACATATACAAACAATCTCAACGGGTAAATGTTTATTATAGAAAAAGCAAACCTAAATATCTCACAAGACTAAGTATTTCCCCTGTCCTGACTGAAACTTTTCTCCCTTGGCTACATTGAAAAGAGAACCTGAAAAAAAAATCAGCCAGGACTGGCCTCTGGCAATATCTGAATACTATGTGGACCAACAAGGACTTCCAACAAGCTGTATTGTTATTCTCCTAATTCTTCCTTCATTTTGTCCTCTAGTAGCTAAAATATATTATAAATCCTATATTATAAATCTTAGATAATGTACCAATGTGTCTTCAAAGAAAATGGACTGAGCACTGGAGAGCACAATAGGTTCTTAGTGTCCAGGCAGTAGACTGTCAATGAATTTAGATAGAAAGGGACAGTAGCAGATTATAGAACTTAGCAGATGGTGCAAGTTGTAAAATAGTGGAGATGTCTTATAAAGGCAATTGTTCCAAGACACACTTATCTTCAGCTTTATCATAGCTGAACATAGATGTATGGACTGGGGAAATGGGCTCAAATTCGATAATTAGAACCCCAAATATCAAGGTAGGTATGGCAACCTCTCTGTCACCAAGCACACAGGAGGCAGGGGCAGAGATCACTGGAGCTAGAAAAATACCTGCTTAGATGATGTTATCCTGAAAGCTCTTGATTGATGCTGAAAACCTGCCTCAGGATGTAAAGTTAGAGCATTTGAGCAAGACACAATAGCACCTTGCACATGTGTATATGGCATGAAAATCTATATACACATGCACATGCATACCCATACACATACCACATATGCACGCACAGCAAATTAATCAAATAATATATAAACAAAACACCACAAATCTTCTGACATAGCAACTTAAAATCTACAAAGTCCATGTGAGGACTCACATGATAAGTGGATATTAGCCCAGAAACTTAGAATACAATTTGAAAAACAAAAAGAAAATCAAGAAGTTCTCCAATTTAAGTTTGTTTCCCATTGTGTTCTTTGATTCATTTGTTCTGGAAGTTATTCAGTGGGGTGAATTTCTACTTAGTTTGTCATGCTTTCAGTTCAGTGAACAAAATAATAAGATTAATGAAGATTGAAAAGACTTAATCTGTACTTATAGTGCCCCAAACCCAGGACCCAGGATAATTTGTGATTTCTAAACTCTATTCTAAAAGTAGAAAGGATATTTAATTTCCAAAGCTATACAGAATATATATATATAAAATTCGGGTCACTGAAAATTTATTATAATTTAAAAATTAGCAAATGTTAAAACTGGTTTAATAACAAATATAATAAAACTCTGATTAATTCATTACTCTTGTTCATATGTTAGCAAAAGTTATGAAACTTTTAAGCATTAATTCATGCAGATTTCTTTTAGGTAATACATATAATCATCCTTTTTGAATTAAAGAAAATTTAGTGTAATTAATAAATTAATGTTGAGTGATATAGTAATAGAATTTTATTAATCAATATGTGAATGAATATTGCATTTTAATGAATTAATTTTCATTTATATATAAAGTTATATATGGATATTTAATATATAAAAAGAAAGAATAAATATTATTTTATATTAGCTCAAACATATATTTGGGTGAAATATATATTTATAAAGATGTATTTAAATATACATAATTTATATTATATTTATTGCATATGTAAATGTGTTTATGTGAAATATATTTAATATGATAATAACATATTAAATTATATTAAATATTTAATATCATATTTTAAATATAATATTGGATTTATTATATTATAGTTATCATTTATTATAGATATAATACACATATAATTATAATAGTTATATCATATCATATATATAATAATTATATGTACAACATATATGGTATAATGTATAGTACCCTTATCATATTCTATAGCAACATTTTATTATATATATTATCATATGTATATTACATAATATATATGAAACTATATATACTACACATAATTATTATATATTAATATAGTACAAAATAATATAGTGTATATAATATTTATGAAGATATGATCATATTATATTTATATATTATGTATAGTATGTATATTATACAGTATATATAAAATATATTTCAGTTATATTTCTAAATGCATAAGCCCAATTTTTGTAGGCTGATTGTTTTTACATATTAAATTCCCCAAGACCTTCAAAATCCTAGTAATAAAATAACATTCTTGATTGTGCCAACATAACCCAGAGAAATATATTTCAATTATGGAGATGCTAGAGGTCTTATATGAAGGATGAAGAGACGAGGAGAGAAGCCAAAATTGAATTATATGCTAGATCCCTGATNTATGTTCCATTTTCTTTGGAGTATATTGAACTCAAAAGTAAATATAGATCTAGAGATACTAATAAGGCAACCTTAAACAATAATTTATTTATTACCATTTTGAAAATTAATTTTAATTAAATTAAAATTTTATTCCTCTGTTGATGCATAATACAACAATTTTGAGGGGCTGAGAAATGATTTCTTCTGTACAGTATTGGTTGGTCACTCAAATTTAAGTACCTGAAGTCAGATCCCAGAAATCACATCAAAGGTGGTGTGATCTTACATGCATGAAATTCCAGCCATAAGTAAGGAAAAAGGTGTTCACTGGAGTCACTGGACAGTCAGCCTAGCTGAATTACAAGCCTCAGGCCAGTAAGAAACCATATATCAAAGAAATCACATAAAGAACAATTGAGGAAGATATTCTATTTTAACTTCTGTCTTGCAAATTCATATGCACACAGGTACACAACACATACACAAAGCTACCCTTTTTGAAAAGCATAATTTTTAGAAAACAGGCAAGAATAATTAGCATTAGGAGAGAGTGAGGAAAACAAAAAGGACAGTGGCTATCAAGATATAATTATTACATACAAGGCTGAGTTATAGTGGTAAAATGGCACAGCTGAAGAAGAGGCAGATGGGTAACCCTACCACACATAGCTGGTTAACTCAGTATTGTCAGGGAAGAAATCCAGGACAAAAGCTGACCTTCTTTAAAAGGAGCCTGGGAAATAACCCAACAGAGCCCATTCTTTTTTTTTTCAGCAAAAAATCTCCTATTATTCCATGGAAAGATTTATCTTTGCAACTTGGCAGTCACAATGGTATATATTTAAAGACACATATCTATCACTGTCGCTCCCATTGTGAGCCACTCTGAGAATTTCAGGTACCCCAGAGTGGAGTGAATAGCCCAATAAAATAAATGTCCCCCTTTAATCTTCTACTGCAAAGAGTGTTGTTTATTATGTCAGTGAAAGAAAACATTTTTACTCTGGTTCCCTGAGTTCATGCTGTGGACAATCATTTCCTAGGGTACTCAAGTGTGATGAACTATAACTTGCAAAACCAAGACAATTTAACAAGAAACAGGCAAGCAATTCCTTGTTAGGAAACAAAACAAAACAAAACAAAACAAAACAATCATGATATTAAGTTAAGCAGGAGATAAAATATAAAGTAGAAAGCAATAGTACTTTTTTCTCCTTCCCAAACAATAGCCATTAAAAAAAAAACCCAAAAAACTCTTCTTAATTTTTAAAATTTCATTTATAAAATGTACTATGATCATATTCACATCTTTTATCTCTTCTCACGAGTGACTTTTATCTCCCTTTCCTCATTCTCCTCCTCATTGCTTTTCTCATTTACCTGCTCTCTTCCATATATCCTCCAACACTTTCTTCAGCTCATTCTCCTTTATTGCCTTCTTTGCCTCCCTTCCTCTTTTGATTTCTTTTATTCCACTCTTCCTTGCTCCTCCTCTACTTTTCTCCTTTACCTCCACATCTTCTTCTTTCTCCTTTTTGCTTTTCTTCTATACCTTTCTCTTCCCTCTTATCTCTTCTTAATTCCTGTGTTGTTTTGCTTTGGTTTTAGGTTTGTTTCTTGGTTGGTTGGTTGGTTGGTTGGTTGGTTGGTTGGTTGGTTGGTTGATTGGTTTTGTTGCAGAAGACCACAACTGATGTGAGCTCATGATTACAATAGGAATGTTCCACCTAAAGACAGCCTTTAAAAAACATGCCTACCCATTCATCCGCTCTTACAATCTTTCTATTCTGTCTTTCATGATGTTCTCTGTGACTCAAAGAGCTGTTAATACAGATATCCCATTTAGGACTGATTATCAAATCATCACTTATTCTCAGAACTTTGATCTTCTTTCAGTCTCATCTTTGAGCATCTCTTTGAAAAGGAAAGGTTCTCCATGGTTCCCTGTAGTTGTTTGCTATGGTAGGGATCTTGGAAGCTATGTCTGTCTGCTTTGACATGTCCTTGGCTGCTGTGCTTCCTTGTTCAGCTCATGTTTGGGGGGCGGGGGGCATCATATTAGTAAGACTGTTGGTGAAGAATGTACTCATGTTTTTCCATTCAATGTCCTCAGTTCCCGAACTAAATTCTAGCCCTTATTAATGTGGAAGTTGAAAATTGTTGGCAAGCAGGCTCAAGTGGGATCACCAAATATATTCGTTTTAACAGAAATGTTAATAATATGAGCAATTTAGAAAACATTGTTAACTAGAGCTTGAAAATAGAGAAAGCTAGATTGTAAAAATTAAACAAAACAAAACCTCAAATATACCTGAAAAATTAAGCCATATTTGGAGGCTTTCCTCTTACAGTTCAAAAGATGGAACAATGATTGCTCCTTAAAGAGTGAGGAGGCTAGTTTTATGCACCAAATTTAGGAATCATTTTCTTGATACAACTAACTGTAAGTATTTCCAAGCTTTTCCACCTATAATCATAGGTAAAATACTCTCCCTGATCACTAGGCCTAATGTCTGCCTAGGACATTATGGTATATTCAGAAAGAAGAAGCTAATTGCTCCAGCAGCAAGATGGTCAGTTGAGAGCTGGGCCTGACCACAGANTGCACCAAATTTAGGAATCATTTTCTTGATACAACTAACTGTAAGTATTTCCAAGCTTTTCCACCTATAATCATAGGTAAAATACTCTCCCTGATCACTAGGCCTAATGTCTGCCTAGGACATTATGGTATATTCAGAAAGAAGAAGCTAATTGCTCCAGCAGCAAGATGGTCAGTTGAGAGCTGGGCCTGACCACAGAGAAAACCACATGCTACATCTAGTTGAGCTGTTCTCTTTTGCCCTCTGTCTCTCTCTGTCTCTTTCTGTCTCTCTCTCTCCCTCTGTGTGTGTGTGTGTGTGTGTGTGTGTGTGTGTGTGTGTGTGTGTGTGTGTGTGTGTGTATTTAGGTGCACATGACAGTAGGTGCCCCCAAGGAAAAAAAAAATGTTAGATACCCTAGAGTTGGGTAACAAACAGGTGCTAGACAGTTTATACATTTCATAGGTGTGTTGTGAACTAAACGTTGGTTTTCAAATGAAGTTAAATGCTTTTAACTTCACATAGCCATACCTCCAGCCCTTGTACCAGGTATTGTAAAGACATTCTCCTTAAGTTGTGCAATGTATATTTAAACTTTTTAGACTTCTGAAGTTCATTGGTTCCTCATGAAAGACAAGTCAGTATTATTTCAAGAGGTTTTAAGCTACAGCAAGAAATCTCTTAGTCTGATATTTCATCGGCTGTGGATAGATTTTTATAATATGTTTTAGACATAAAAGGTACCTATTACCTTTTTTTTTTTAGACTACATGGTAATCTTGCTTTAAGCATAGTATGGATGTCTGTTAGAGAAATTAAACTAATTTGGACTTAAACAGTTATGGCACATGTAACAATCTTATAAGGAAGGTTTTACTGGAACATGGTTGTACTCATTTCCATATTTTCTTCCTTGGTTGGACATCTATGAGGCTGAACACTTGAGACAAATATAATGAGGACGTCAAGGCCTACACTATTATTTTCTGTGCCTTTAAGAAAAAGTAATAAACTTTCCAACTGTCCATTTCTTGACACAAGTCAATGATCAAACAATACTTTCCACACTTGATAAAATGACTCTTGGAGTCATTTTTCTAGTTTCCACCATACCCCATGCACTGAGAATTGGTGAATGATATGAAAAGAAAGAACAAGAAACTCTTCTAAAAAGGGCAAAAGGTCAAATCATTTATTTCTTATCCTGATAAGCAAGCTAGAGTTTATAAGACTAAAAGAGATCCTGGATATGTGCTAAGCTTCAAGTTCTTTATTCTCGTGCACAAGAAAAAAGTAAAAATATTCCCTTCACATTAATCAATAAGTTTCTTTAGATTATGTCTTTTTAAAAAGAGTAAAATAGCAGGGCGGTGGTGGCTCACGCCTTTAATCCCAGCACTTGGGAGGCAGAGGCAGGCGGATTTCTGAGTTTAAGGCCAGCCTTGTCTACAGAGTGAGTTCCAGGACAGCCAGGGCTATACAGAGAAACCCTGTCTCGAAAAACAAAACAAAACAAAACAAAACAAAACAGTAAAATGTATTGTTTCTTTAACACCTCTCATATTCTATGACTATAATATATTCATAAAACTTAGCTAAGAACTGTGGGGAACTAAGTAAAAACTAAAAATGCCACAACTGTGAGAAGTACATAAGAAGAAAAATATATGGTGAAGGGCTGTAAAATTCCATCCTCTAGAGTCTACATACCTGGTGAAATCCTGAACTCACTACAACTGTTATTAATTGCACTGGACCCACTTAAGTCTAGTTCTGTCAACATCTGGGTATGGAAGGGACCGGGTCTGAGGTACAGTATTCTTTACTGCTCAGCAGATGGCAACTGGTAGATTCTTGGGAATGGGGCATGTTTTAGCTAAATCATGTCAAGTACCAGCTTTGAGTTGGAAAAGGATTCTAGAGAAAGGGTTTCTGGGAACAGCAAAAGGATGACTCAATGTCAAATCATGGACCTAAGATTAAAGATTTTCCAGTCTGATTCTCTCTATGTTCTGCTTTGTCTCTGGAGATTTCTTTCTATTTTCTGCTTGCTGACTATTCTGAGAGACTCTCTGTCCATGACCTGCTTGCTTTGTGTGTGTGTGCTTCTAGGTAACTGAGTTCACCAACTGGTTCTCTCTGTTTATCTTTAAAAATAAAAATAAAATCTCTGGCTATCTTATCACCTGCAGAACACAGCCCCAGTATTTTATTTTACATATTAATCCTGTCATTTTCTTTAGGTTTTCCATTTGATTATCATATGAATCTGCACCTCATTGCCAGAGCTCTTTGATTCTTTTTTTTTTTTTTTTTTTTTTTTTTTTTTTTTTTTTTTTTTTTTTTTTTTTTTTTTTTTTTTTTTTTTTTTTTTTTTTTTTTTTTTTTTTTTTTTTTTTTTTTTTTTTTGGTTTTTCGAGACAAAGTTCTCTGTATAGCCCTGGCTGTCCTGGAACTCACTTTGTAGACCAGGCTGGCCTCGAACTCAGAAATCCGCCTGCCTCTGCCTCCCAAGTGCTGGGACTAAAGGCGTGTGCCACCACGCCCGGCTGAGCTCTTTGATTCTTAGGACACAGCAGGCATACAGTTTTTCTTGACATCACAAAATAATTCAGAGATCTGCTTGCCTTTGTGAGGCCCAGACAATAAACTAGTTGGGTAGGACAATGACCTGAAAATATCATTTCTGCTACATGTGAGGTTGACATGGCTCTGTCCTAGGCTGATCCTGATCTCAGGAATCTGTCTACCTTTGTACGCATAAACAAAAAATCTTAACTTGATTAGTGTTCCTTAGATCACCATTCCCTAAACATCTTTATCTACTTCCTTCGTAATTTTCTAACAGTTTGGCACACAGAACAACTGATTTTGTTTCTTTAGATTCATGAAGCCCCTCCTATAATTTATATTGCATCCTTATTTTGTGCATAGTTGAGAAACTATATTCTTTCAAACATATATTTAGAGCTCTTTCCCATAGCCTTATGTGCTGTCCTGAAGGTCCCAGTGTTTACTATTTTGCAGAGATACGCATACTCTTGGACTCTTGCTGTTTCTAATTATCAGGAAGTAAATATTTATAGGGGGGACATTCCTCACATGGAAAGAGTCTTCCACTGCTAGTGGGTCCAGAAAATATGTATGTTATTATACAAATAGTCCCTATTCCCATAGCAGTCATCAATATTCATACTGAGGCCCTTTTTCAGGGGAAGGAATAATGTCACCCTGTCCCTCAATGCCACACTGAGCTCAGAAAAATTACATACTCACTACTAAGTACACTAGACAACAATTAGTAACTCCAAACAATGGTCACATATGCATTTCTTGTAAAACTCAGTAAGTTATGAAACAAAAGAGATAGATATGAATGTGAAAGAGAGAAAAATTTGTTAGGAGAAAGGGGTAAACTGGTGGAGTAGGCAGGTAGAAAATAATGTGAAGCTAGTATTTTGTATGCATGGTATAGTGCATGACATTGTCCAAAAATCTATTGATTAATTTAGAAAAATAAAGTTAACGTATGTGTATGACATGTTACAACTCAGGTACAGCACAAGAAATACAGTAAATGGAAACCCAAATTTATATCTATTAGTCACATGATTACACACATTATACACTACTTTGAACTGATAAATGTCCACTCATTGTGTCCCATAAGAATTTAATGACTCCAATAAGTTTAGGCTTCAATCAACCATACCTCAAGAATGAACCTCCATTGGTAGGTTTTCAAAATAGTGAGATAAAATAGAATGACCATATATGCAGTGTAGCCTTCTACGAGAGACTATTGATAGACAGATGCTGCTTGCTGTAAGTTTCCAGACAGAAAAGAAAAATACAGTATCTACTGCAAACATGCTTGTACCATGCACAAAATTTAGTGCTCTCTTGAGAACATGAGTGTATGACTCAATTTTTCCCCTACAACAAGTTAACTTCTGCCATCAGATCCTTAAGGCATGTATATCTGGGATGCTACAAACATGGCTTGCAAGTTAACACAAAATACTTATGTATCTTAATTGTTGTTGTTCTGGTTGTTCCAAACCAGAGCATGGGAGTTGTTTTTTTTTTTTTTTTAATCTTTCGGTATCTCTTAAAATATCCTTTTTCAAAGCCTTGAAGCTGCTATTACACAAATGGATAACTTGTTTATTTAGCGTTATCCTAAGACAGATTATATAATTTGATTTTGTCATTAAAGACTGTTTGGTTTTATTACCAGTCCATTTGTCATTTCTATGTTAGATGGCTACTGATTTTTGTGAGAAAGTTTTGCATCCCACTACTTTGCTGAAAATGTTTATCAGCTGTAGGAGTTCCTTGGTAAAAATTTAAGGTCACTTAAGTATATTATCATCTCATGTGAAATAAAAGTAATATAGCCAGCTTCAATTTGAATCCCCAGATCTCCTTTAGTTGTCTTACTGCTCTAAGACTTCAAGTACTGTATGGAATAAATACGACATAGAAGAAAACCTTGTATACTTTCTGATTTTAGTGGAATTGCTTTTGGTTTCTCTCCATGTAATTTGATATAGCCTATAAGCTTGATATAAATTGCCTATTATGTATACACATGTTCATGGTGTGTCTAATCTCACCAAGAATTTTATCTTGATGAGGTATTGGACTTGTCAAAGGCCTTTGCTAAATCTAATGAGATGATCAAGTGTTTTTTTTTTCCTTCCATTTTATTTACATAATGAATTGTTTGTTATTCATATATTGAAATATTTCTACATTGGAGATGAAACTGGTTTGATTACTGACATATCTCTATGTGCTCTTAGATTTGGTTTGCAAGTATTTTGCTAACAGTCTTTGCATCTATGATCACAATTTGGTCGCAATTGTCTTTGTCTGTTGGGTCTTTATTTGGTGTGGGATTGAGTGTAATTGTGTTCTCATAAACAAATTAGGCAGTGTTCATCCTGTTTTTGTTTTTTGGACTAACTTGAAGACTATTGCATTAACTCTTTTTTGAACATCTAGTAGAATTCTGTGATAAATCCATCTGGCATGGACATTTTTTTGTTGTTGTTGTTGGGAAAATGTTAATGTCTTGTATTTTACTAAGGCTTATATGGCTGTTAAAATTGTTTATTTGGTTTTGTCTTAACTTTGGTAACATTACATATACAAAAAGTTACCTATTAGAAAATTAGATTTTCTAATTTCTGAAGTACATATTTTTAAAGTATGTCTTTATGATTCTATGGATTTCTCTGTTGTTTGATTTTGTTAATTTACATAATCCCTCTATATTTTTAGTGGATTTTGATAAGGGTTATGAGTCGTATTCATGTCATAAAAGAACCAACTCTTTGATTCATTGAGTTTTTGTGTTGTTATCTTAGATCATAGATTTCATCCATGAGTTTGTTTCCTGGCATCTACTTCTTTGAGGTAAGATTTCTTCTTTTGTTCTACAGAATTCAGGTGAGTTGTGAAGTTGCTTATATGAGATCTCATTTTTTTTTCTTTTTTTATATAGGCACTTACTACTAAAGATTTGCCTTTCAGAAACATTTACCTTGTGTCTCATACACTTGAATGTTTATTTTCATTAAATAATAGAAAGCATTTAATTTTCTTAATTTTTGTCTTGACTCATTTCGTTTTACCCACTAGAGAGTTGCTAAGTTTTCATGACTTGGTAAGCTTTGTATTGTTTGTATTCTTGTTGATTTCCAGCTTACTCCATGGTTATTTGATGTAATGCAGGATGTTACTTAACTTTTCTATTATTTGTTAAAGCTATCTACAGATTCAGTTCAATTCTCAAAAAAATTTCAGTACAATACCTCACAGATTTTTAAAGGAAATTTTTTATCTTCATATGTAAATACAACACACACACACACACACACACACACACACACACAGAGAGAGAGAGAGAGAGAGAAAGAGAGAGAGAGAGAAAAAAATCACAAAAAATAAAAGAATCACTGCATCAATATTCCAGATTTAAAATCATACAAGAAAGCTATAGTGATTGAAAACTCCATGGTAGATCTTCCTTCTGAGCCCAGAGGAGGCTGTTAAGGGTGCCAGATTACTCTCCAAGCTGCAGGACCTAGGGATCACCTCAGGATCACAGGTGAATGGAACACAACATCAGCTTCAAAGATCTGCAGAGGGTCTTGTGCAGGCAGGGAAAAAGGAACCCTGCCCAACCAGAGGTTGGGATTCATTCAGGCCAGGGCCAGCCCCAACATCTTCTGCGTGAATCCGGCCTAGGGCATCTAGGGCATCAGAGGATTCTCCACACAGCAAGACCCCTAGCACACCCAGGGCATCCTGATCACCTGAGAGCACGTGGGCAATAGAAGCAACAGAGATTATTGGTCAGGGTCCCATCAGGCCTTCATCCTCAGCAGTTGGAGCTGAGACCCAGAACACTGGGCACAACATTCCTTGCCAGAGGAGAATGGGCCTACAGGGGGAGTTTGATCCCAGAACTCAGGAGGTGGATCAGAGCTCCAGACTGCTGGACACATGCCCTGAAAGAGGAGAGCTTGCCTGCAGAGAGTGCTCTGACCACTGGAACTCAGGAGAGAGTTGGACTCCCAGGATTGCTGACAGACGCTAAAAGAATCACAGGAGGATCAAGCTCCAACCAGAGACAGCTTGAACTTAACACCAGAGATTTCCAGATTGAGAAAAGCAAACATGAGAATCTTACTAAAAGAAATCAAGAACACTGGGCATCATCAGAACCCAGTATGCCTACCACAACAAGTCCTGGATACCCCAACACACCCGAAAAGCAAGACACAGATTTAAAATCATATCTCATAATGGTGGTAGAAGATTTTAAGAAGGGCATTAATAACTCCTTAAAGAAATACAGAACACTGCTAAACAGATAGAAGCCCTTAAAGAGGAAACACAAAATTCCCTCAAAGAATTATAAGAGAACACTGTTAAACAGGTAGAAGTCCTTAAAGAACTACAGGCAAACAGTGACAAAAAGGCAGAAGAAACACAAAAATCCCTTAAATAATTACAGGAAAACACAACCAAACAGTCAAATATCAATGCAAAACAGACAATCAAGCTAAAATGATACAGTGGAAAAAGACAGCATTTTCAACAAAAGGTGCTGGCACAACTGGCAGTTATCATGTAGAAGAATGCAAATTGATCCATTCTTATCTCCTTGTACAAAACTCAAGTCTAAGTGGTTCAAGGAACTCCACATAAAACCAGAGACACTGAAAAGTATAGATGAGAAAGTGAGGGAAAGCCTTGAAGATAGGGGCACAGGGGAAAAATTACTGAATAGGACAGCAATGGCTTGTGCTGTAAGATCAAGAATTGACAAATGGGACCTCATAAAGTTGCAAAGCCTCTGTAAGGCAAAAGATAATGTCAATAATACAAAAAGGCCACCTAAAGATTGGGAAAGGATCTTTACCAATTCTATTTTAGATAGGGAACTTATATACAATATAAATATAAAGAATTCAAGAAGATAGACTCCAAAAAATAAAATAACCCCATTAAAAAATGGGTCACAGAGCTAATAAAAGAATTCTCAACTAAGGAAAACTGACTGGCTGAGAAGCACCTGAAAAAATGTTCAACATCCTTAATCATCAGGGAAATGCAAATCATAACAACCCTGAGATTCCACCTCACACCAGTCAGATGGCTCAGATCAAAAATTCAGGTGATAGCAGATGTTGGGGAGGATGTAGAGAAAGAGGAACACTCCTCCATGGTTGGTAGGATTGCAAGCTTGTACAACAACTCTGGAAATCAGTCTGGCAGTTCCTCAGAAAATTGGACATAGTACTACCGGAGGATCCCACAATACTCTCCTGGGCATATATTCAGAAGATGTTCCAACTGGTAATAAGAACACATGCTCCACTATGTTCATAGCAGCCTTATTTATAATAACAAGAAGCTGGAAAGAACCCAGATATTCCTCAACAGAGGAATGAATACAGAAAATGTGGTACATTTACACAATGGAGTACTACTCAGCTATTAAAAACAATGAATTTATGAAATTCCTAGGCAAATGGATGGATCTGGATGGTATCATCCTGAGTGAGGTAACCCAATCACAAAAGAAATCACTTGATGTGCACTCACAGATAAGTGGATATTAGTCCAGAAACCTAGAATACCCAAGATACATCTCCCAAAACACAAGAAAATCCAGTAGCTAGACTAGTGAGTGGATACTTCATTCCTCCCTAGTATAGGGAATAAAATATCCATGGAAGGAGTTGCATAGAAAAAGCTTGGATCTAAGAGAAAAGGATGGATCATCCAGAGACTTCCCTACCTGGGGGTCTATCCTATAATCAGTCACCAAATGCATACACTATTGCTTATGCCAGCAAGATTTTACTGAAGGAAATCTGATATAGTCCTGTGAGGCTATGCCAGTACCTGGCAAATACAGAAGTGTATGCTCACATTCTTCTATATAATGGAACACAGGGCCCCCAATATAGTTCCTAGAGAAAGTACCCAAGAGCTGAACCAGTCTGCATCCCTATAGGTGGAACAACAATATGAACTAATCAGTATCCCCAGAGCTAGTGTCTCTAACTGCATATGTAGCAGAATATGGCCTAGTGGGCCATCATTGGGAAGAGAGGCCCCTTGGTCTAGCAAATTTTATATGCCCCAGTACAGCAGAACACCAGGGCCAAGATGTGGGAGTGAATTGGTAGGGGATCAGGGTGGAGAAAGGGTACAGGGGACTTTTGGGTTACATTTGAAATGTAAATGAAGAAAATATCTAATAAAAATGTGGCGAAAAAAAGAAAGAAAGAAAAATCTCCATGGTATTGGCATAAGAAAGACACTTTGATAAAATTGAAAGCTCAGACATATATGTAACCATATGTTGACAACTGATTTTTGATAAAGAATAGTGAAATGCTCATAGGATAAAAGGAAAATATCATAAAGAAATTGTGCTAATAAAACAGATGCATGCATGTAGAAGAATTTAAGGAGGTTCATGCATACTACTCTTCAAAAAGTTAACTCTAAATTTATGAAAGACCTTAATTTCACAGCAGGCACACTGAAACTGAGAGAAGAAAAAAGTAGGGAAAAACTTTGATTCATTGGCAATTTAGTCTTCCTTAACTGAATGCCTATTGTTCAACCATTAAGATCAATAATTAATAATTGGAAACTCATGAACCTGAATAACTTCTATAAGATAAAGAGCACCCTCAGTCACACAAAGTGCCAGTAGACAGAATGAAAATGATTTCTACCAACACTACATTTGATACAGCACTTATATCCAAAATGTATAGAGAACTTGTGAAAGTAGAGAAAAACAAATAATCTAATTAAAAATGAGGTGTGAGTATACAAATAAATTCTCAATAAATGCAACTAAAATGGTTGAGAAATACTTAAAGTGATGTTCAATATCCTTAACCATCAGATAAGTATAAATAAAAACTACTTTGAGATTCAATTTTACATCTGTCAAATTTGCTAAATTCAATAAAACAAATAACAACTTTTGATGTCAAGTATGTGGAATAGGGACTAAAAGCATGCATAGGTGAAGCAATATGTGCAGTGATACCCAATTCAGCACCAGGTCCTCTGTAAATATATTATGGTTTTTATGATAGTGGTTTTTACGGGATTTCTGAGATTATAAATACGATTCTTATGTCTTCTCTTGGTTCTTTTTCATCCACTGGTATACCTTGTCCAATTTTGATGTTATGTTTTTGTTTTATCATATTGCATTTTATTTTAAATACTATCATTTAATTTAAGAATATTTAATTATGGCCAGGCAGTGGTGGTGCATGCCTTTAATCCCAGCACTTGGGAGGCAAAGGCAGGTGAATTTCTGAGTTTGAGGCCAGCCTGGTCTACAAACTGAGTTTCAGGACAGCCAGGGCTACACAGAGAAACCCTGTCTTGAAAAACCAAAAATAAATAAATAGATAGATAGATAGATAGATAGATAGATAGATAGATAGATAGATAGATAAATGAAAATGTTAAAGAAGAATATTTAATTATTAGAAAAAATGTGAGTTTTCATTATAGCACAGCAAATGGAATTGTTTTGTGGATTATTCTCCCATTCATTCCAAGGCATCCCCTTTTCCTTCTACCTTTTATCTTCCCTATCTCTTTTCCTCTTTTCCATGTCTCTCATGTTCTATTGTCATCTCCCTTACTCAGCATCTCTTGTACGTTTTTTTATGGCGATTGCTGTTGTGGCACATCCTAAATCCATATTCACACCCACATACATGCATACAGCATAAGCAAGGATTTTCATCTTTCTGATTCTGTGTTACCTTGCTGAACATAACACTTTACTGATCCACCCATTTTTCTCGAATCCTCATGACTTCAATTTACTTCATAGCTGAAGAAAGTCCCTTTAGAGAAAGCTTTCAGGGTTATTTTTAGTAGGAAACATTGGCATGATACTATAGAAGTAATAGCTCACAAAAGTGCGGATTTGAATGAGCCCATGACACCTTTTCAGCATGCTACTATAGGAACTATTAATTATACTAATTTGTTAATAATACATGTCAATATGTGTCCAATGTGACATATGCTGTTTCAATTACTCTAGATGAAAAGTATATTTAATACTAAATTGGAAATTAATGCATATGTTAATTACTCTTATTATAGTATATTATATAATTCTTCTGTTTCTTACTAATTTTTTGCTAGTATTTCAACCATAAAAAATTTACACATTTAACTTTGTTGTGAGTGTGAATATTAGAAAAGCCAGTAAATGAAGAGGCTGTACTATTTATTGGTTCAGGCAAGAAGTTGGAGGAACATAAATCCACACTGACTGAGGAGGGCTATTTCTCATCAGAATAAAAGCAGAACAGTGTGATATGGGTTATTCAGAAATAGCAGCCGGGAAACACTTTCACGGATGCTATATATGTATGAATAGCAATTGGGAAGATTACTTCAGTGTTTCTGAAGGGGCATTTAAAGCTGCATAAGGAAAGAAAATTCAAACATATTTTTAGAAATTCTATCGCTACAGTGAAATGCAGAAGAACATGCATTTCTGTGGTACTTGTACAACTGCAACTACAATAGTTATCTAGAGGTAGGACTTCCTCCAAAACAGACCTATTTAGATCATGTCAACTATAGCCTGTGTGTCTTCTAAACTCCATAATACATCTATAAGGCACAGCTTTGTATTTTACCCACCCCGTGAGTGTGTGTGTGTGTGTGTGTGTGTGTGTGTGTGTGTGTGTGTATTCATGTGAAAGTAATCACATAAGTGTTCAAGTGTTTATGTATATAGATTTGTGTGAAAATTTTAGGTCAAATGTGGGCTTCATTACTCAGGACACTATAAACTTGTTTGTAAAGATATCATATTCCACTGAGGTTTACCAACTAGACAAGAATGTATAACAAATCTTACCTCAGTAATCTGACTATCTCTGATTTAGCATCTCAAAATTATAAGCATGGATTACTATGTCTAGCTCTTTTTTTACACGGGTTGGTCCTTGAATTTACCCACTGAGCTATTCTCATTACCTCAGAGAGATATTTTGAAGTCTAAAACTTACAGACCAACTCATAAAATTATATAAAAATAGTGGCACATAGACACTGTGCAATATGACTTCAATCTGATAATCCATCTTTCTACACACACACACACACACACACACACACACACACACACATATACAAACACACATGTTTCAGTGCTGCTGACACCTCTCAAAATTCTTTGGAGTCATTATACTACATTCTTCTTCCCATGGGGTTCTTAGATGAGTCCATAAATCCAGTGAACTAATTCAAAATTCTTTTTTTTTGTTGTTTTGATTTATTCTATTTTTTATTAAATATTTTCTTAATTTACATTTCAAATGCTATCCCAAAAGTTCCCTATACCCTCCCCCCTCCCTGCTCCCCTACCCACCCACTCTGAATTCTTGGCCCTGGTGTTTCCCTGTATTGGGGCATATAAAGTTTGCAAGACCAAGGGGCCTCTCTTCCCAATGATGGCCTACTAGGCCGTCTTCTGCTACATATGCAGCTAGAGACATGAGCTCTGGGGGATCTGGTTAGTTCATATTTTTGTTCCTCTTATAGGGTTGCAGACCCCTTCAGCTCCTGGGTTACTTTCTCAAGATTCTCCATTGAGGATCCTGTGTTCAATCATATAGCTGACTGTGAGCATCCACTTCTATATTTTCCAGGCCCTGGCATAGCCTCATATGTGACAGTTATATTAGTGTCCCTTCAGCAAACTCTTGCTGTCATATACAATAGTGTCTTGGTTCAGTGACTTATTATGGGATGGATCCCCAGGTGGGGTAGTCTCTGGATAGTCCATCCTTTCCTCTTAGCTCCAAACCTTGTCTTTGTAACTCCTTTGATGGGTATTTTGTTCCCTATTCTAAGGAGGAATGAAGTATCCACACATTGGTCTTCCTTCTTCTTGATTTTCTTGTGGTTTGAAAATTGTATCTTGTGTATTCTAAGATTCTGTGTTAATGTCTGCTTATTAGTGAATGAATATCAAGTGACTTCTTTTGTGATTGGGTTACTTCACTCAGGATGATATCCTCCAGATACATCCATTTACCCAAGAATTTCATAAATTGGTTGTTTTTAATAGCAGAGTAAATGTGTAAATGTACCACATTTTCTGTATTCATTCCTCTGTTGAAGGACATCTGGGTTCTTTCCAGCTTCTGGCTGTTATAAATAATGCTGCTATGAACATAGTGGAGCATATGTTCTTATTACCAGTTGGGACATCTTCTGGGTATAACTCAATAATCATTTCCTGTACTATATTTTGTTTATTATAGTCTAGTATCTAAGTTTGATGTTTTATTGCTGTGATAAAGCACTAACCAAAACTAACCTGGATATGATAAGATTTGCTTGGCATGCACATACTTACCACAGGACATCAGTTAGGGACATCAGGGCAGACACCAATGCAAAACCTAGAAACAAATGAAGAAACTCAAAGAGAATGTTGTTTAGTGGTCTGTGCCCTATGATTACTCAATCAGTTCTCATATACCACCTAGGACCATATGACCAGGAATGGGAATACACATAGTCAGGTGTATTCATATGTTTCCTCTCATATGAATCATCAATTAAGAAAATAAACAATAGAATTGTTTTCAGAAGGAAGACTTTTCTCTCTCCCTTGAAGTTCTTTCCAGATGACCTTAGCTTGTGGCAAGTTGACAAAAAATACTATTAATAACTATCAAACATAGTCTCAAACAAACCTTCCATGTTATATTTTCAAGATATCATATTTTCTTCTTCCCAGACCTTAACTCATGTTCTCATTTGACATTTGGATGTATGTTCCTGGGCTGGAGAGATGGCTCCTCAGTGTAGAGCACTGACTGCTCTTCCAGAGGTCCTGAGTTCAATTCCCAGCAATCACATGGTAACTCACAACCATCTGTAATAGGATCTGATGCATTCATCTGGTGTGTCTGAATACAGATACAGTGTACTCATGTACAAAAAATAAACAAATAAATCCTTAGATGACTGTTCCTTAAGTAATTCCTTGGCAATTACTATATGGTAACTTCTATGTGATAATTAGCTTTGACAATTTTACAGAGCCTAGAATTACTTAGGAAAAATATTTCTGTGGGGGATTGTTTTATTAGGTTAATTGATATGATGTGATATGTCCACTGGTGGTAGCACTATTCTCTAGGTAGAGGCTCCTGAAACTTTGAAGAGCAGAGAAATCAATGAGTACAAACAAATATATGTATAATGGTGGAAGGACACCAAGCATGGCTCCACCTGCTCAGAGGAGAAGGAGAAAGGAATTGTGGGAGGGAGTGACTAGGAGGTAGCAGTGGGTGAAATGTAAAGTGAATAAGTAAAATAAGTAAATGCACTATACCAGTAGGCAGGAAAAAGAGAGTGAACATAAAGTGTAGTTAGGATATTGTACCTTGAGCATATCCCCCAGTGACTTTCCTAAATAACAGTACCAGCTGGGGACGAAGTGCTTAAACACATAAACTATGCCACCTGTGAATTGCACTGCAAATTATACAAAGTGAAAAAATTGTTCACTCAAGGCCATGGTTGGCAAGTAGTAGAACAAATAAATGACCAACTGCAGGTGGTGAAGCACCATGAGAAAACCAACATGCTAGGTACTCCACAAGGCAGTAGACAACCCTTCACATTGTCAAACTCCATCACTGTACTCATTATGTTTATGCAATAATTAGTTCCCAAAACCAAATGACTAAGCCAAGACATTCTGCTATAGGGTATAGTACTCATCACAACTCTCCGAAATGACAATAAATGCTTTAAAACCATGGACTGCTCTTCTCATCAGGATCTGCTGTGGGGAGCAATAGAGAAGGCCTTCTTCTAAAACCTTCTCAACTACAGGCTCCACCAAGCCAAGCTGCCCACCCGAGCAAACCCAGGACCCTCTCCTCCCTGTTGAACCCACCCAGAGCCCTTGTTTCACCCTTTTCCCTTAGGCCCCAGGCTAATTCCAGCCCTCAGGACCCCACTCCATTCTCAGCTCTTCCATAGCATCCAACTGTGTCTGTGGTGCCCAAGAGTCTGAGAACCTGACATCCCTGTCCTCAGTGCAGGTCTGGGGACCCCGATACAACTCTAGCAGGTTCCCCTGTGGACCCCAGGCTGTGCTTCCTCATACCTGGAGTGGGAACCTGAAGTTTCTCACAGTCCAACACCCACCCATCGTCAGCATGGAATATGTGCAGTCAAAACTTCTAGCATCGCACCTCCACCATTTTAACCTACAAGTCTCCAGTTAATTTTTTAAAATGAGTACAAGCCTAACATGTTATATGCCATCTGTTTTGGTTGCCAATAAAACTCTATTTAAATTGCCCCATGGTAGGTTCATTCCTCACTACCTGCCCCAATGTTCTGGCTTTTGGAATAAAAGAATCATGCACAAGTGACCTTATATTTTAATATGACTTAAACAGCTCAATGGCTGGACCACTCCTAAACTGCGACATGGGTAATGTCTCCCTCCTATACTCCTCAGTTATTTTTTATGAAAAATCTATATTCCAACTTTGCTGGCCTAGACCCAATGTGGTAGGTCCTCTGGGGCTTCACTTCCTTGGATCTTACATGATTGGCATGATCTCAATATATGATCTCAGACCTCATCCTTACTCCTTTCACTGCAATTGCAGTTCTAAATCCTTATTCCCATGATCTCCTTACCTGCAAAGTCTAAATCCCCACCCCTGTCTTTATGGCCAGACATTGACCCCCAGTATCTTTATAAATCAATCAGAACCGACGGGGGACAGGGATCCACAGTCTTGTATGCAGATTCCCGTGACACTTTGGGAACCCAATTAAAATAATATAAGTGTTTGTCCAAATCTACAACATACTTTTTTCCCAATTGATATCCCCTTGATCTCTTTCAGTTGTCTAATTGTTCCATTTAGAAATCCGAACACTAAATTGAATAGATAGAGAACTGAGAGCCTTGTCTTATTACAAATATTAGTGAAATTATTTTCAGCTTTTCACAATTTAATTTCATATTGGCTATATGCTTTTGGCAAATTGCCTTCATTATTTATAGGTATGCCCTTTTATCCCTCATCTCTCCAAGAATTTATCATAAATGGGTGTTGGATTTTGTCCAGAATTTTTTTCACCATCTGTTAAAATAATCATGTGCATGTTTTTCTGTCAGTTTTTGGCTACTTCAAGTTTTATAGAAGGCCTAACACTGAACATCTTGACATATTAGGAATATAGACTTGGCTTTCAACTTCCTATGCTATATTGTTAGAAAAATTGCTTCATCTATCTCTTTATATAATTCATTTTTGTAAATTATCCCTCTTATATTGGTTACTAATATTATTAATTCCCATTGAGTAGAAAGAACTGTTGTTTTGGTAAACCATCTTACTTATATTTTAATAACTGTAAATCTGAGCCAATATTGATATGATAACCAAGGCATTCATGGATTAGATACCATTACTCTTAGCCCTTATATAAGAAATTTCTGTTTTACTGAGAATTTTGGAGTTAGTCACAGCCTCCACTACAGCACTAGTTCAAAGGTACATTCTGCAGGACATGTAAATCAGCTTTCAAAAAAAATGGCTCTGACACTTATCATCAAGAAAAAAATGATTAAAACAATCTAGAAAAGTGTGTTAAATTATTTGGAAAAAGCAGTCTCTTCTATGAATAATCAAACCCAAAGCATTAAAATTTGATTAGTTCTTTTCGGTCATTCACATATTAAATGAATGTGTGGCATTCCACTTCCATACAATCTTTCTTAAGTTACATGGACAGAGGTTAGGTCCTACCTGCACAAACCTATGGAACAATTCTGAATTAGTCATAAATATACAGAGGTTGCAGCAACAAATTACAATCATTTGTTCAACCCAATTGGAGTCACCTTGGCTTCCAGAGATGCAAATAAATTCTTATGATCTCTCAATTCTTTCAGGACAAGACTTTTGGGTTATCATCAATTTGAGACTAATCCTTTTACTGATTCTTGTCATTCTCATCATCATTCTTGGATGGAGAATTGTCCTATATGCCTCACAGCAAGATCTGCCATCCTTAAGTTAACAATAAGAAGAGGGAGATTGCAGAGTAATTTGTAATGAAAACATAGAAAGTCATATAACCAGCACAGCTGCTTTACACGGACCAGCAAAGTTGAGCCAAAGGATGCAACCACTATCATGTCATAATTTACTGTTTGATCACCATACGTTGTAAAACTTGGGAATAGTGAATTGATGGGGATTTTCTTATTAATCATTTATTCCTTCTCCTATTGTAGTGATCTACCTTTACATTGTGTTGAGGTATGTCTCTGTATTTTCAATTGTTAATACTGTTCTAGCAGAAAGCTAAGTGTTTTGAGGATTTTGATATTGTCATTTGCATGGCCTATCACAAGGCTTTCTATTTATAAATACTAATCCTTCTACACCTCCAAGAAACATGGAGGTCAGGAAGCCTTCATTGCCTAAAGTTAACCTATAAGATATTCTGATGTTGTCTAAGTCATAATTTTCATTTTCAAATCTAATAACCAATAGCTGAGGTATGAATTAAGATGCAAGCCAGGCATGGTGGCACACACCTTTAATTCCAGCACTCAGGAGTCAGAGGCAGGGGGATTTCTGAGTTCGAGGCCAGCCTGGTCTACAAAGTGAGTTCCATGACAACTAGGGCTATATAGAGAGACCCTGTCTTGAAAATAAAAACCAAACCAAAACAAAACAAAACAAACAAAAACAAACAAAAACAAAGAAAAAAGGAATTTAAGATGCAAAACTTCTTGATAATTAGAGAGGCTGGAAGGATGCAAAAAGGGGCAGGAGATTCAAAGCAGACACAGAAGAGAATAAAGAGAATGGACTGGTGATCAGAACAGAGCAGAGGGTTAAAGTACTAGCCACATGATGTGGATGGGGGCTGGGAAGTTGGGTTAAGTTAGAAGCTACCTGAGAGGCTGACCCAAGAAGAAGCATAAAGCTTTAAATTATATTGAATTGAATTCTTGTCTTATTTAGACCCCAAGTGGGTCTTCAAAAGCTCCATCATGTTCTCCAAGGACTATTGTTTCTATGCTTCCCCAAGAAAGCTAATGGGTGTGACTTTCATCAGTGAATCCAAGAGAACCAGGGTGGACACTGGTAGCATGGTCTGCCTAGAGCATAAAGAGGGGTTGTAGAAACTACATGCTACAAGTGGCATGCCATGAGGAAGAAGAGAATCCACTATTAATTTAGGAATTCTCAGATGGTGTACACACACACACACACACACACACACACACACACACACACACACAAATGATGTAAGTCTAGTAGGATGGGATAATTGGTTTCTCAGCAAGCAGAGCCAAATCATATAGCTCTAGCTTGAGAAAATTAGAACAAAGGAACATAGCCACCTGCCAGAAAGAACTTAAGCTTAGAGATGGGGAACTCCTGATGTGCAGACAGGCTGACTGGTTCCCTTAATGCTAGGGAAGAGTCTTGAGAAATAAAGAATAAAGCTTCCTCTCTCCAGCCAGAAAAAATATGAAAGGATAGATTTTTAAAAACTAAAATAACTATTATTATAGATAGTAGAGTGTATAATAGAAATTACTTAAATGTTCTTAAATACATAGTTATTAATCTCTACAAATGAGAGAAGTTAGGAGAAAACAAGCCATCCCTAATTAAATGTTGTCCTTTATAAGAGTTGTCTTGGTCATGGTGTCTCTTAACAGCAATGGAAACTCTCAAACAGATTTTGTTTAGAGTGTCAGGGTTATTGATGTGATAGACCTGCCCATGCTTTTGTTTTGAAGAATTAGGATTTGGGACTTTTGATCTGCAGAGCAGTGCAAGGTTTTAAGTGTGCTTAATGGGATATCCTGGCAGGAATATGAAAGACTTTGCTGCTAAATGTGATTTGAAATATGGAAGCCTGTCTGTAGAGATTTCACAGTACAAGAACTTTTGTATGTGGCTGAGAGATTGTATTTGTAATATTTTTGTGAAGAGCATGGCTACTTTTTGCTGTTGTATGAAGAATCTACCTAAGGTTATTGTAAAGAGATTTTCATCAATTGATTGGACAAAGAAAGCTTCAAAATAATTTAGCTTATTCTTTAATCTCTGAATTGTCCTCATGAAGAGCATATTCATGAAATATTCCAAGGTGGAAAAGGAAGAATACAAAAGATATGGTTCAAAGAGTAAAGGAGCAACAGGAAGTAGAATGGAGCTGAATTGTATGTGTAAGGAGACAAACGGATTAAGGAAGTGATAACCTCAAGGCAAGATCCCACCCTATTACACTTATTGTTTTTGCTTTGCAGTTGAAACGGGGACCTGGTTATTGTTTTCATTTGGACTTTTAATCTGAAATGATTTACAATCCAGTAGTGGTGAACATAACTGTGATACAGAGCTTGATGCTGCAAGACACAGACTTTTGATCCAGATCTGGAGGTAGAGTCATCATGAAAACCTTAGATCTAGGAATGGTGCTACATACCTTTAATACCAGCACTCAGGAGACAGACCCACAAAGTTCATGGAGTTCAAGGTCAATTTACAGAGCAAGTTCCAGGACTACCAAGCTCAGGCAGTGAAGGAGTTGGAAAACAGAAAGCAGATGATGAACAAGGGGACCATGTTTCATCTCCACCAAGCAGAAGAAACCATCTGATTTGGCCATGTGGCTCTGACTTTAGAGTCACGAATGAAATCGACTACTGGAATTATTGATGCTAGTTAGTCAGAGGGAACAGATTAGTGGTAAATAATAAAGGACCAGTATCACTGAGGTGGAATCTTGTAGAAAGTGTTTTCTGAGAGCACAAAGAGCCTGTGCTCCAGAAGCAAACAAGGTTGTACCTCATGCTGGAGCTGGACTAAGTGATGAATGAGTGTCACCCAGGATGTATTGGTTTTAAAGTTAAGAAGAGGTCATGGAGAGCAGCTGAGAATTGGCACTGTGAGAGGTTGAGGAACACCACTGTTAAAGATTCAGCGTCAGTTATAGTTGATGGCTCAGCACTGAAGGGATCACACAAAAAAGTTGAGGCTTGGCATCACAAAGAGAGCCTATGAGAGGATATTGGTCAAGCCGAGATTCACCAGAAGACCACAGCATATTGAAGATGCCAGTATCATGGGATGACCAGTAGCAGCAGTGGCCATCTAGTCCCTATGGTACTACAGAGGGCAGAGCTGGAGAAGTGACCCTAGCCTTTTGGAGGAGCCCAGAAAATGATGTTTTGGTATCAGACAGTGAAACAAGAAGCTGTAAAGTTCAAGTTGCCTTGAATAACACAAGATGATAGAGATATGAGAACCATGGGATAACTGTGAAGAAAAACTGCTAACAGGGAGTGTAACCAGACAAAAGAAAGAACTATGTTATAAACAAAGTTGAAAGGAGTTGTACATCAAACATCAAGATGCAGTTTTGAATTTGTTCATGTGGTATTAGTAGTGCTTTGGTCCTGGTCTCCTGTATTTTATACTTATGTGGTGTTTTTGAATGAATATATATATATATATATATATATATATATATATATATATATATACTGTGATGTTGGAAGTATGTGATCTACATTTTTATTTTACATGAAATTACATTTAAGTGATTGGATGAATCTCAGAAGAGACTGTTAACATTGGATTTTTAACATTGTTGAGACTGATAAAGACTACTGAGACTTTTGAAGTTGAATTAAATGCATTTTGCGTTATGCTATGGCTAGGATTGACCCCCACAGACTTGTGTTTGAATAAGCCTATGTGGACCATGGAGTGGTAGGTAGTGTTTTGAATATTTGGCCCAGAATTAGGACAATCCAATAAACTCATGTCCAGATTGAATAAAGGTAAAAGGAGAAAGCCTGTGAGAAATGGTATTTTCTCTGTGTTTTCTTTTTTTTAAAATCCCACTTCTCTGTGAGTTGTACTCTCTACCAAGATGGACTGAGATTTCAGATACCCAGAGTCAAACATTTACTTCCTTGATTTATCTGTCTTCTGCTATGAAATCATTGGTGATCTGATTATATAAAGTTTTCCTCTCACCCTGAAGTCTATAAGAATTGTTTCTCTCAGTCTTCTGTGATGAAACTCTCCCTGAAACCTTGACCATGAAACTTACTGTCTGTTTACTTACATGTTCAGTAAATAGTTTAGTTATCTTTTTATTAAAAAAGAAACCTCTCCTTAGTGTCTTTCTTAAATCTCAAACTTAAAGGTCCTCATTAAAAATCTATCTTTTCTATGAATATTTGTCTCTGTGAGTGTGTGTTGGGACCTACAACCTACAGTCACAGCTTCCTACATAAGTTCAAGGGTCCATATTAGTGCAGGATTGACTTTATTGCCTTTTTCTAGCATATACAAAGCTTTTGTATTCTTGAAATGATTCCCTTCAGCCTTAGTTAAATGCCTGGAAAATACCAAGGGTTTTATTCATACAAAGGAGATAATGGTGGATGGTGATAAGCAATTATTTCTTTTGCTTAAAATTCTAATCCTAGCAACTATAGAAATGTTTAACACCCAAGAAAACACAGTGATGACATTCAACTCATTAAACAATTGTATTTAAGTTGTAATTAACATGTAAATGTACACATAATTTTGTGATCTATTTTTAAACATCCCCATATTTCTCTATAGACAAACAGCATATTATAAATTCTAAGCATTTATTAATTTATAGAATCTGTAACAAGGACAATGATTCAACTAATCATTCCAATACTTTTTCCATTATATACTGAATTTTGAAAGCTTGTATTTCATATAATACCTAATATAACCTGTGTCCAACCAAGAATTCTTAAACAAAAAATCTAAAGTGCAATAAAACTCACTTAATGTTGATAGACCATGAAAGGACAAATGGATCACTCTGAATTGTGAGATACAATTGATTGCTTCTGCCTTCTCATGTTTGGGCTACACCACTGTCTCTAGGAATCTCTGTCCAGAATCTTTTGCACCATGACTATCTGCTTTCTGTCAAAGTACTATTTTAATGACAGAGGAATCAGGTCAACCAGGGAAAACAATTTAAAAAGTTGAAAATAAAGTAGAAAAAAAAAAGAAAGAAAGAAAGAAAGAAAAGAAAAGAAAAGAAAAGAAAAGAAAAGAAAAGAAAAGAAAGTAGAGGCACTCAAGCAATATTCATCTAGATGTTTTTATTATATCAGGAGAGATTGCAACTGGGTAATTAAAAAGAAAGATAGTGACTTGTAATTATGATTTAAAGGTCTCAAACTTTTTAAATAAAAAATGAAAAGAAAATAGCCCTTCCAGTAGGCTCCAGCACAGGGTCATCTTGGGCACAGAGTCAGCGAATACCCTCAAGGTCTCTAGAGGAATTTCTATGCATTTTTCAGTCCACTGGTGAATGGAACACGACATCTGTTCCAATCCAATCACGCGGGATCTGAGACAGCATTGGGAAGCAGAAAATCTGCCATACCAGGGGCACAAGTTCCTTCCAGTTGACACAAGCACCAAAAACAACACTAATACCAACACTTGGACGAGGAGTTGGCAGACACTCCCATGGTCCCTAGAAGACTCTCCAGGCGTTCTTGGGACCACTGATAAGACAGCTCTACACTCGTCAAAGGAGACACCACTCCCAGGCACTGTAACATGCCCAGGATTTTAGGACAACAGTATCCCAGGATAAAAGGAGCTGGGTCACACCAGTATTTCAGGGTCTCAGTGGAACTTGACTGCCAAGAACTTAGACACACCCAGAATCTCAGGTTCAAATGAACCCACAATTAAAGGATCACAGTGAAAGCTGGACTCTGAGGAGTCCAGAATCAACTGGATTATAAGAAGGACAGGCTCTAATCAGAACTATTGAGGACAGCAAGTACTTGAGATAATCAGATGGCAGGAGGCAAGTGTAAGAACAGAAGAAACAGAAACCAACGTTACTTGGCATAATCAGAACCAAACTCTCCCACCATGGCAATTCCTGAATACACCATCACACCAGAAAAGCAAGACATGGATCTAAAGTCACTTCTCATGATGATGTTGGAGGACTTTAAGAAGGAAACACAG
Organism: Mus minutoides; assembly: GCA_902729485.2. NCBI lineage: Eukaryota > Metazoa > Chordata > Mammalia > Rodentia > Muridae > Mus > Mus minutoides. The sequence goes on along the minus strand of LR751411.1, from coordinate 134,485 downwards.
GAAAACAGAGATAAACAAATAGAAGCATTTAAATAGGACACAAAAATCCCTTAGAGAGTTACAAGAAAACAATAAAAAAAGGGAGGTGGAATTGAACAAAACCATCCAGGATCTAAAAACGGAACTAGAAACAATGAAGAAAACGCAAAAGGAGATAACCCTGGAGATAGAAACCTTAGGAAAGATATCAAGAACCATAGATACAAGCATCAGCAACAGAATACAAGAGATGAAAGAAAGAATCTCAGGTGCAGAGGATTCTATTGGGATCATGGACACAACAATCAAAGAAAATGCAAAATGCAAAAAGATCCTAATTCAAAACATCCAAGAAATCCAGGACACAATGAGAAGACCAAACCTATGGATAATAGGCATAGATGAGAATGAAGATTATCTACTTAAAAGACCAGCAAATATCTTCAAGAAAATTATAAAAGAAAACTTCCCTTACTTAAAGAAAGAGATTCCCATGAACATACAAGAAGCCTACAGAACCCCAGATAGACTGGACCAGAAAAGAAATTCCTCCCGACACATAAAAATCAGAACAACAAATGCACTAAATAAAGACAGAATATTAAAAGCAGAAAGGGGAAAAGGTCAAGTAACATATAAAGGCAGGCCTATGAGAATTACTTCAGACTTCTCACCAGAGACTATGAAAGCCAGAAGATGTGGGCAGATGTTTTACAGACACTAAGAGAACATAAATGCCAGCCCAGGCTACTATACCAGCAAAACTCTTAATTATTATAGAAGGAGAAATCAAAGTATTCCATGACAAAATCAAATTCACACAATATCTTTCCACGAATCCTGCCCTGCAAAGGATAATAACAGAAAAACACCAATACAAGGATGGAAACTATGCCCTGGAAAAAGCAATAAAGTAATCCTTCAACAAACCTAAAAGAAAACAACTGCAAGAACAGAATCCCAACTTTAACAACAAATATAACAGGAAGCAACAATTACTTTTCTTTAATCTCCCTTAATAGCAATGGACTCAATTCCCCAATAAAAGACATGGACTATCAGACTGGCTACACAAACAGGATCCAACATTTTGCTGCTTACAGAAAACCCACCTCAGGAAAAAAGACAGGCACTTCCTCAGAGGGAAAGGCTAGAAAACAAGTTTCCAAGCAAACAGTTTGAAGAAACAAGCTGGAGTAGCCATTCTAATATCGAATAAAATTGACTTTCAACCCAAAGTTATCAAAAATGACAAGGAGGGGCATTTCATACTAATCAAAGGTAAAAACTTCCAAGAGGAACTCTCAATTCTGAATATCTATGCTCTGAATGCAAGGACAGCCACATTCATTAAAAACACTTTAGTAAAGCTCAAAGCATATATTGCACCTCACACAATAATAGTTGGAGACTTCAACACAACACTCTCATTAATGGACAGATCCTGGAAACAGAAAATAACAGGGACAGAGAAAATAACAGAAGTTTTGAAACAAATGGATTTAACAGACATTTACAGAACATTTTATCGTAAAACAAAAGGATATACCTTCTTCTCAGCACCTCATGATACCTTCTCCAAAATTGACCATATAATTGGCCACAAAACAGGCCTCAACAGATACAAAAGTATTGAAATTATCCCATGCATCCTATCAGATAACCATGGACTAAGGCTGATCTTCAATAACAACATAAATAACAGAAAGCCAACATTCTCATGGAAACTGAATAGCCCTCTACTCAATGATATCTTGGTCAAGGAAGAAATAAAAAGAAATTAAAGACCTTTTAGAGTTTAATGAAAATGAAGCCACAACATACCCAAACTTATGGACACAATGAAAACATTCTTACTAGGAAAACCCAGTTCTTAGTGCCTCCAAAAAGAAACTGGAGAGAGCATACACTAGCAGCTTGACAGCACACCTAAAAGCTCTAGAACAAAGAGAAGCAAATTCACCCAAGAGGAGTAGATGGCAAGAAATAATCAAACTCAGTGGCAAAATCAACCAAGTGTAAACAAAAAGAACTATTCAAAGAATCAACCAAACCGGCCGGGCGTGGTGGCACACACCTTTAATCCCAGCACTAGGGAGGCAGAGGCAGGCAGATTTCTGAGTTTGAGGCCAGCCTGGTCTACAGAGTGAGTTCCAGGACAGCCAGGGCTATACAGAGAAACCTTGTCTCAAAAAAAAAAAAAAAAAAAGAGAGAGAGAGAGAGAGAGAGAGAGAGAGAGAGAGAGAGAGAGAGAGAGAGAATCAACAATCAACCAAATCAGGAGCTGGTTCTTTGAGAAAATCAACAAGAGAGAGAAACCCTTAGCCAGACTCACTAGAGGGCACAGGGAAAGCATCCTAATTATTAACAAAATCAGAAAGGAAAGGGGAAACATAACAACAGATCCTGAGGAAATCCAAAACATCATCAAATCCTTCTACAAAAGGCTATATTCAAAAAAATTGAAAAATCTGGATGAAATGGACAAATTTTTAGACAGATACCAAGTACCAAAATTAAATCAGGATCTGATTAATGACCTAAACAGTCCTATAACCCCTAGAGAAATAGAAGCAGTTATTAATATTCTCCCAACCAAAATGAGCCCAGGACCAGATGGGTTTAGTGCAGAGTTCTATCAGACCTTCAAAGAAGACTTTATTCCAGTTCTTCTCAAACAATTCAACAAAATAGACAAAGAAGGTACCATACCCAATTAATTCTTTAAAGTCATAATTACTCTGATACCTAAACCACATAAAGACCCAACAAAAATAGAAAACTTCAGACCAATTGCCCTAATGAATATGGATGCAAAAATAATAATATTCTCACTAACCATATCCAACAACACAGCCAAAAGATCATCCATCATGACTAAGTAGGCTTCATCCCAGGAATGCAGGGATGGTTTAATATATGGAAATCCATCAACATAATCCACAGTATAAATGAACTCAAAGACAAAAACCACATGATTATCTCCTTAGATGCTGAGAAAGCATTTGACAAAAGCCAACACCCCTTCATGATCAAAGTCTTGGAAAGATCAGGAATTCAAGGCCCTGACCTAAACATAATTAAATCAATCTACAGCAAACCAGTAGCCAACATCAAACTAAATGGAGAGAAACTGGAAGCAATCCCACTAAAGTCAGGGACTACATAATGCTGCCCATTTTCTCCCTACCTATTCAATATAGTACTTGAAGTCCTAGCGAGAGCAATTCAACAACAAAAGGAGATCAAGGAGATACAAATTGGAAAGGAAGAAGTCAAAATATCACTATGTGGAGATGATACAATAGTATATATAAGTGACCCTAAAAACTCCATCAGAGAACTTCTAAATCTGATAAACAGCTTCACTGAAGTAGCTGGATATAAAATTAACTCAAACAAATCAATGGCCTTTCTCTACACAAAGGATAAATGGTCTGAGAAAGAAATTAAGGAAACTATACCCTTCACAATAGTCACAAATAATATAAAATACCTTGGTGTGACTGTAACTAAGGAAGCAAAAGATCTGTATGACAAGAACTTCAAGTCTCTGAAGAAAGAAAATGAAAAAGATCTCAGAAGATGGAAAAATCTCCCATGCTCATGGATTGGAAGGATTAATATATTAAAAAATGGATATCTTGCCCAAAGCAATCTAAAGATTCAATGCAATCTCCATGAAAATTCCAACTCAATTCTTCACTGAGATAGAAAGGGCAATCGGGAAATTCATCTGGAATAACAAAAAACCTAGGAAAGCAAAAACTCTTTCAATGATAAAAGAACCTCTGGTGTAATCACCATGGCTGACTTCAAGGTGTGCTACAGAGCAATTGTAGTAAAAACTGCATGGTACTGGTACAGGGACAGACAGGTAGATCAATGGAATAGGATTGAAGAACCAGAAATGAACCCACACACCTATGGTCACCTAATCTTTGACAAGGGAGCTAAAACCATACAGTGGAGAAAAGACAGCATTTTCAAAAAACAGTGCTGGCACAACTGATAGTTATTATGTAGAAGAATGTGAATTGATCCATTCTTATATCCTTGTTCTAAGGTCAACTCTAAGTGGTTCAAAGAACTCCACATAAAATACAATTTGCAAAACACATGAAACTCAAGAAGAATGAAGACCAAAATTTGGATACTTTGCTCCTTCTTAGAATTAGGAACAAAACACACATGGAAGGAATTACAGAGATCAAGTGTGGAGCTGAGACAAAAGGATGGACCAACCAGTGATTGCTGCAGCTGGGTATCCACCCCATAATCAGCCACCAAATGCAGACACTAGTGCATATGCCAGCAAGATTTTGTTGAAAGTGCCCTGATATAGCTGTGTTGTGTGAGGCTATGCCAGTGCCTGGCAAACACAGAAGTTGATGCTCACAGTCAGCTATTGGATGGAATACAGGGTTCCCAATGGAGGAGCTAGAGAAAGTACCCAAGGAGCTGAAGGGGTCTCCAACACTATAGGTGGAACAACAATATGAACTATCGAGTACCCCAAGACCTTGTGTCTCTAGCTGCATATGTAGCAGAAGATGGCCTAGTTGGCCATCATTTGGAAGAGAGGTCACTTGGTCTTGCAAACTTTATATGCCCCAGTACAGGGGAAAGCCAGGGCCAAGAAGTGGGAGTAGGTATGTAGAGTAGCCGGGTGGGGGGTGCAGGAGGGTATAGGGGACTTTTGGGATAGCATTTGAAATGTAAATGAAGAAAACATCTAATAAAAATTAAAAAAAACATGAAAATAAAATATTTGTTGAAGTGGTGTGATACATTAACACCAAAGTGCAATAGTATTTGTTCCATACTCTTAAAGTTGTGATAGTACATTCACAGACAACCTTTCAGGCCACCTTACAGTAGAGACTGGAGTACAGATAATGACATGGCATTTATAGGCTAGGACCACACCTTGACTAGAAAAGCTTTGCTATTCATTCTTCTTGCCTTCTATTTAATTTCAAACCCCAACTCAGGACTGTGAAGATGGACATAGGAGATAGGGTATGTCAGTGATCTACTTTCTTCCTCCTCCTATGTGGCCATAGTTACTAGATAGACTATACTAAGTCTCTCTTTTCTGTTCCTCTTGGTCACTTTTCTCTGTAATTATTATGTTCACCATGAGTAAAGTCAGTTGGCCCCTAGACCCAAGACCCTCATATGACTACTAGTTGTTTCTAGTTTCTAATATTGCACCTCTCTCTCTCTCTCTCTCTCTTTCTCTCTCTCTCTCTCTTTCTCTCTCTCTTTCTCCCTCTCTCTCACTGTAGTGATATAAGTACCTATTTTATTGCTTTAAATAATACCTAACAGTATAAATAATTGTTCTAATTTTCACCAAGGCAATATGACAGTTCTGTTTTATCTCATTGTTTTTTTTTTTTCACTTTTTATTGGTTATTTTATTTATTTACATTTCAAGTGTTATCTCCCTTCCCTGTTTCTTCTCCACAAGCTCCCTATCCCCTCTTCCTTCCCCTGCCTCTGTGAGGGTGCTCCTCCACCCACCCACCCACTCTTGCTTCAGTACCCTTGCATTCCCCTACCCTGGGTCATCAAACCTCCATAGGACAAAGGGGATCCCCTCCCAGTGATGACAGATAAGGCAATCCTCTGCTACATATCCAGCTTGAGCCTTCGGTACCCACTGTGTACTCTATGGTTGTTGATTTAGTACTTGGGAGCTCTGGGGGTTCTGGTTGGTTGATATTGTTGTTCTTCCTAAGAGGTTGCAAACCCCTTCAGCTTCTCAGTCCTTCCTCTAACTCCTCCATTGAGATCCTCGTGCTCAGTCAGATAGTTGGCTGTGCATCTGCACTAGTTTGGCTCTGGAGGAACCTCTTCGGAGACCACTATACTGATCTACTCTCAATAAGCATTTCTTGGCATCAGCAGTAGTGTCTGGGTTTGAAGTAAGCAGATGGGATGGATCCCTAGGTGGGACAAACTCTGGATGGCCTTTCCTTTAGTTTCTGCTCCACTCTTTGTCCCTGAATTTTCTTTTGAGAGGAGGAATTCTGGATTAATATTTTTGAGGTGATTGGGTGGCCCCGTTTTTAATGAGTATATTTTTCCCAATCTACACCCTTTATTTCTTAGTGTAATCCTTACACTGTAAGTGGTAGATATTAGTACTAAATCTATACACAACATGTACTTCCTGTAGAAAACATGGTTTTAGGAAGAAAAATTAAAAATTCAGATGAAAGGATGGACAATACAGAGACTACCCCACCAGGGGGGATCCATCCCATAATCAGTCATTAAACTCAGACACTATGGCATAGGACAGCTAGTGCCTACTTAAGGGACCCTGATATAGCTGTCTCGTACAGAAGTGGATGCTCATAATCATCTATAAGAGGGAACAGAGGGCACACAATGGAGAAGCTAGAGATAGAATCCCAGGAGCTGAAGGGGTCTGCAACCCTAGAAGAGGATCAACAATATGAACTAACCAGAACCCCCAGAACTCGTGTCTCTAGCTGCATATGTAGCAGAAGATGGCCTAATTGGCCATCATTGGGAAGAGAGGCCCCTTGGTACTGCAATCTTTATATGCCCCAATACAGGGGAATGCCAGGGCCAAGAAGTGGGAATGGGTGGACAGGGGAGCAGGGAGGGAGGAGGGGGGAGGGGACATTCAGAATAGCATTTGAAATGTAAATTAAGAAAATATCTAATAAAAAAATTGGAGAAAAAAAAAAAAGAGTACTTTTTATAATTAAAATAATTTACTTGTTGCTACATTCTAGCTAAGAGATAAATCCATTATTGTGTGTTAAGTCCCTGATAATTAAAGCCTCTATTTGCAATCCACAGTAGGTTCTTCCTCTGATTCATGCTGCTTGTAACCCCCATTTACTGATGCATATCTTTGCCATTGTTACTGCTTTTAAGCTCCATTGACTTGATGCACATTCTTGCCTTTGTTCCTGTCCTTTTCATTGTGCCCTTTTAACAGTGAATAACAAAGAGTTCTCTCAGTCCCTCTGAAAGCTTTATCTTCCATATAAAAAGAACTTCAAGAAATCAGGCAGTTTGCTCTAGCAAACCCCAATTTAGGGGATACAGTCAGATAGTCAACCTAGAGTACACTCTAACACAACTTGTTTTAATGAGACTAGGTCCTTTTTTTCTTTTCTTTTTTTTTTTTTCTTCTTTTCTTTGTTAAATTGCAGGATTAACAAAATGTAGACACCTAGAGCTATACATTTCTCTTTTAGGATTGTTTTCAATGTGCCCCAAAGTTTTTATTGTATTATGTTTCCACTTCTATTTAGTTCCAGGAAATTTTCTTTTCTTTTTGAATTCTTTGAATCACTCATCATACAGTAATGAGTTCTTTATCATCTATGAAAGAAATTGTGCATTTACTAGATATTTGATTTGCTGTCAGTTTTAGCCATTAAGTTATACCAATTACTTATACCAACTATACGCATTGAACATTATGATCAGATAGGGTACACTGAGTTATTTCAATCTTTATGAGGTTGTAAGTAAACATTTGGTTTCTGTCCTCTGTTGTTTTCTAATTTAGAGAAGTTTTCTAGTGATGGTAAGTAGAAGGTGTATTCTTGGTGTTTTAATCAAAATGTCTGTAAGTATCTGTTAAGTCCACTTGTTTTTGATGGTATTCATTTCTTTTTGTTTGTTTGTTTTTGTTTGTTTATTTTGGTTTTTCGAGACAGGGTTTCTTCCCCCCCCCCCCCCAGACAGGGTTTCTCTGTATAGCCCCTGGCTGTCCTGGAACTCACTTTGTAGACCAGGTTGGCCTTGAACTCAGAAATCCGCCTGCCTCTGCCTCCCGAGTGCTGGGATTAAAGGCGTGAGCCACCACGCCAGGCGGGTATTCATTTCTAATGTTGCGCTCTGTCTCTCTCTCTCTTTCTCTCTCTCTCTCTCCCTTCCTCTCTCTCTCTCTCTCTCTCTCTCTCTCTCTCTCTCTCTCTCTCTCTCTTGTCCTGATACTCTGTTTATTGGAAAAATGTGTGTGTGTAGGGGGGGAGGTATTAATGTCACCTCCAGTTTGTATGTGGATGTTAATTTGTATATTTAAATAAAGTAGTATTTATTTATTTTTTTCTAACTTACAAAATTGGCTACAACAATGTTTGGTGTATAAATGCTGATTAGAGTAATTTTATTAATTATTGTATTTTTTATTACTTAAAATAAAGTATCCCACTTTACTTCTTTTTTTTCTCACTTTACTTCTTATAACTGGTTTAGGTTGAAAATTTATTTTCTTACATGTTAGGAAAGTAATGCCTGCTTGATTCTTGGTCCTATTTGACTGGAGTACTTTTGGCGATCATCTTACATTAAGACTGTGCCTATCTTAAAAACTAATATATGTTGTGGTAGGAGACACATAGATAAATTTTGTTTCTTGATCTATTCATCGAGGTGACTTTTTGACTAGAGAATTGAGGCTATTAATATTTAAAGTTATTATTGTAATGTATGTTGTCTGCCAATTGAATTAACCCCAAGCACTTCAATTTAGCATCAGACAAACTTTTTAGACCAGGAGAAAAAGGAGCATATTCTTTGTGAAAATAGAATGGGTCATTCTTTTCCAAAAGCATCTTGAGCCAAGACACCATAGTTCAAATCACTCTTAGCATCATTGTGTTCCTGTTGCTACTAGGATGTCCCATTATGCCCCACTTAAAGCATTCAACTGTTTTTCTGATCCACAGTACCAAAGTCCATATTTCTCAAAAAAAAAAAAAAAAAAAAAAAAAAAAAAAAAAAAAAAAAAAAAAAAAAAAAAAAAAAAAAGACAGGCCTATGACAACAATACCCCACTACACCTAGTATCAACTTCTCCTTTTGCTAGGGCTTCTATTAGTGTGAAGTGATAACATGACCTCAACAACTCTTATCATGTAATAAAAAACATGTAATTGTAGTTAATTTACAGTTTCAGAGATTTAGTCCTTATCATTTAGTCATTATCATCATGGTGAGAAGCATGGTGATATATATATATATATATATATATATATATATATATATATATATAGAGAGAGAGAGAGAGAGAGAGAGAGAGAGAGAGAGAGCCATATATACTGCTAGAGATCTACAACTTGATCCACTGATACCAGTAGGAGATTTTTCCATTTGGCCTAGGTTGAACATATATGAAACTTCAAATCCCATCCCTGAAATTGATATACTTCATCCAACAAAGCTATACCCACTCCAACAAGGCCACAGACCTGAATAGTCCTACTTCCTATGGGCTAAGAATTTAAATAGCACAATTTATTTCATTGTTTAATTGACATTTGATGGTGGTATTTGTGTTCTCAGTGTGTGGTTATTTTTAGTGTTTTAGAATTTATAGCTATTGTTAGGAATTTTTTCTAAGCTCCTCCCCACAGTTAGCTAGCAACAACCTGGTGTGCCTGACTAACTAACTATAAATGGGACTAGTTCCCCTTCTCTCTTTTGTCTGTCTTCTTGCTCTAACTCTGTCCTCTTCTTTCTGCTCCCTCTCTCCCCATTCCCCACTCCCTTTTTTCTCATTTTACTGCTTATAGCCAAACCCTTCCCTTCCCTTCCCTTCCCTTCCCTTCCCTTCCCTTCCCTTCCCTCTCTCTCTCTCTCTCTCTCTCTCTCTCTCTCTCTCTCTCTCTCTCTCTCCTGCCCTTTTAGATCCCCTCCCCATGGCCTGAATAAACTCTATTCTATACTATATTGTCATTTGGGTGGTCACTCACAGGGAAGGGATGCCTTAACATGGGCCCACAGAGGCATCCTTTCTGCAACACCTGGCTGCACATCTACCAAATATATTCCTTCTCCCCTTATCTTTTTATAAAACACAACAGCTATAATATTCTTTCTAAAGAATTTCACATATACTTATTATTCTTTTCAGTCAAAAATATTATTTCCTCTATTTTCTTTAGGTTTGTTTATTGAGGCTAATGTTTTTAGGATGTTTAGATCATCTAAAGTTTTTCTTTCCCTTTTAACTATGGTGGTAAGTTTTATTCAGTATAGTATTCTAGGATGGTTTGCATTGTCTTTTTGGACTTGTAATTCATTATTAATCCTTGCTCCAGGATTTTCTTACCTTCTAAATAAAAATGATTAATCAGCTATTGTATTGATGACTTTTCCTTTATATGTGACTGGATTATCTTTTTTATCCTCTTGAAATTTTTAAAAATATACTTCCCTTGCTCTGTGTACTTAATGTTTTAACTTCAATATACCATGAAGTTTTTCCCTTTTTCATTTCATATATTAGATGTTTTATATGCTTCATATATATATATATATATATATATATATATATATATATATATATATATCTTTGCTTATTTTGGGGAGATTTTCTCCTGTGATTTGTTGAAGGTCTGGTATATGCCATTGACTACCTCATCCACTATTATAATTTAAAACAGTTCTCTTCTCTTAGTGTCCCACATTTCCCATATGTTCCTTTACTATTTTATTTTTATTTTTTTCACATTTTTTGTTTATTTTGTCTATACCCTTTGCATTATATTTGAATCCTGATATTCAGCCTTCTGCTTTATTCATTCTAGTTCTAAGGCTTTGATTTTAATTTTCTAGTTGATTATTGGGTTTTCTTCTTCATTTCAGCTTAAGTCTTCAATGCACAGATGGCCCCTTCTAAGAAAAGATATTTCCTCATTTTTGTGGTTGTCCCCAGACTGTTTTTTTTTTGTTTTTGTTTTTGTTTTTTTTGGACAGGGTTTCATGACTCTGCTCTGGATTTTATAGTCTGTTTCTAGAGCTGGTATCTTATGACTCAATTTTTGGAAATTATGGTAGATTTTACTGAAGCTGGTTCCTTGTGGCCGTTTTTGATATCAGTCCTGGTCTTCATAAAGGAGACAAGTAGGGTCCATAAATGGAGAAAAATAAAATTTGTACTATTCTTCCCACTTTACAAATTCATTAGAATATTTATTTGTATGTATATGGAGTGTGTGTGTGTGTGTGTGTGTGTGTGTGTGTGTACGTGATGAATGTTAAAGTACACAAGATAAGTAACATGAGTCTCAGAGTATATGTGGATGATTTTCTCACTTTCCACTTTGTTTGACAAGGTTTTCTAGTTACTTTCAGCTGTGCTGCATACACCAGACTAGGTAACCAGCAATATTCTGTGAATATTCCCTTCTTTCTTGCTTCTTTATCCTCTACCACAAAAAAAAACAAAACAAAAAAAAAAACAAAAAAACCACTGGCAATGCAGATCAATGACTTGTTCCCAGCATTAAATAGAACATGCATACTCAAACTCAGGTCTTCATGATAGCATTACATCTATTTTACTCATGAATTCATCTCCTGAGTTAGTCTTTCAATTTTTAACTATAAAAGGCATCCAAATACTTCCAAAGTAAAACTTTTATTTACACAACTTACAAATATTCTCCTATATAACAGTCAAATGAATGAAGAATAAAATATATAGATGATATTTTAGTACCTGAAAAGTTAAATATGCTTTTCCTTGGCATAATATATTGTATAGCTCATTCTCTTTTCTGTAATGTATCATATTCTGCCTCATCTCTGGTATTTTTTCAGAATCAGTAGGCAACATTATTTAGTTTGATGCTATCAAGTGGAATCCCACATGGGTGCTGTACTGGCTAGGTTTGTGTCAACTTGACACAGATAGAGTTATCACAGAGAAAGGAGCTTCAGTTGGGGAAATGCCTCCATGAGATCTAGCTGTGAGGCATTTTCTCAATTAGTGATCAAGGGCCCCTTGTGGGTGGGACCATCTCTGGGCTGGCAGTCTTGGGTTCTATAAGAGAGCAAGCTGAGCAAACCAGGGGAAGCAAGTCAGTAAAGAACATCCCTCCATGGCTTCTGCATCAGCTCCTGCTTTCTGACCTGCGTGAGTTCCAGTCCTGACTTCCTTTGGTGATGAACAGCTGTATGGAAGTGTAAGCCGAATAAACCCTTTCTTCCCCAACTTGCTTCTTGGTCATGATGTTTGTGCAGGAATAGAAACCCTGACAGGTGCTATTGTATTTCTTTATAAAAAATACACAGAATAAAGAGTGAATTTTAAAAGCAGTAAAAGAAAAAGGGCAAGGAACATATGAAGGCAGATCTATCAGACTTATATCAGACATCTCAACAGAGATTCTAAAAGCCAGAAAATCTTGGTCAGATATCATGCAGACCCTAAGAAAATACACATGCCAACACAGACTACTGTACTCAACAAAACTCTTAATCACCATAGATTAAGAAACTCCATGACAAACCAAATTTAAACAATGTTTTTCCACTAACCTAGCCCTACAGAGGATAATAGAAGGAAAAGTCAGACAAAATGAGAAAAACTACCCCCAAGAAAAACCAAGAAATTAGTCATATCACAACAAACACAAAAGAAGATAACCATACAAACGTAATACCATTTCTCACAACAAACATAACAGGAACCAACAATCATTGGTCTTTAATATCTCTCAACATCAATGGAGATACCAAATATTTGAAACATACATGATAATTATGTGTTGAATGCTTTATTCAGGCAAGTGTTTTGTTTAGGAAGAAAAGAGAAAAGAGGACCTGGACCTGATAAGTTACTAGGAAGTATTTGCACAGAGAATCCCATGTGAGCAGGTTACTGTCAGGCAGTATTCACTCTTCTAAATCTCCAGTAGATTTTAAGCAGTTTAGTCTTGAAATAAATGAACAGTACACCTGATACTCAAAATAATTTAAGACTTCAAATGCTTTGCATGAAATTAATAGTTCGTATTTTGTAGAAGATGCATAAGGGAGAAAGATTTTTTGTGTTTTTTTATTGGATATTTTATTTATTTACATTTCAAATGTTATCCCATTTTTTGGTTTCCCCTCTGCAAACTCCCTATCCCATCCCTCCTTACACTGCTTCTATGAGGGTGTTCCCCCACCTACCTACACACACCCGCCTCACCACCCTAGCATTTCCCTACATGGTGGCATCAAGCCTTCACATGACCAAGTGCTTCCCCTCCAATTGATGCCAGATCAGGTCCCTTCAGCTCCTTCAGTCCTTCCCCTAACTCCTCCATTGGGGTTCCTGTGCTCAGTGTGATGGTTAGCTGTGAGCATCCACATACTTTTTTTTTTTTTAACTTTTTTTCAACTTTTATTAGATATTTTCTTCGTTTACATTTCAAGTGTTATCCAGAAAGCAAGATCTGGCAGAGACTCTCAGGAAACAGCCGAATCAGGCTCCTGTCTGCAAGCACTTCTTGGCATCCACAATAGTGTCTAGGTTTGGTGTCTGAATGTGAAGGAAACTTTCAAGCATGTATTAAACACAATGAAGACAGACCTTCAGACATACAGATAATTTTAAGTTTCTCAGATACATGGTCTTCTTCTTGACCACTTTTTGCTGATGTGTATGCCAGTGTCCAATCTTCATGTACTTTAATTGTCACTTTTTTTAGTCTTATGAACTGAGAACTGTTCATGAGGATAAAGCAAAGAGCACATCTATACTGCTTACATAGTTCTCAAATGCTTTCCTAGTGTTCAACAAAGTTTAAAAACCCATGTTCATGTATTGTCTAGCATTCTAATCAGTTGTCTAGCACAATACTTATAATTTATTGATCTGTTAATTTTCCTCCATTGTTAGTACAGTGCATAGACCAGAGTAAGTTATATGTACAAGAAATATAAAAAGGACATGAGAAAAAAAAAATATGAAGGATGGTGAATTTAGCAGATTGACTAATTGTGATGCTTTCACTATATATAACGAAGAATAAAGCACTTTTACCAAAACTACTGAACTGCAGTATGAAAGCCTTTGCTGCATTCAGATACTGAGAGTCCATTTAAACCAGATGCTGTACTGTACATATATCGTGCAGTATATCTACTGTGATATGTGAGACAGAGGCTCCAGACCACCTGGAACCTTCAGACAGCTAACCTGTAATACATGCTAGAAAGCAAGAAGTGGTATTGTCTCAAAAAAGATGGAAAGTGAGGACTGTCAACTGAGGCTGTCCTCTGTCAGTTATGTACCATGGAATGCTCACTTACTCTCACACAAATATGCCTTTATACATGACTATACATCACACACACAAACACACATAGACAGACAGACAGACAGACAGACAGACAGACAGACATTGGGAAACAGAAACAATGACAGAGACAGAAAAACAAAAAGAGAGACAAAGAGACACACAGAACCACACCCAACAAACCCAGGACTGTTTGAAAACTTGAGATCCACTATCACTCACTGAGCGTTACCGACTCACAGAGCACTATCACTCACTGAGCGTTACCGACTCACAGAGCACTAACACTCACTGAGCACCGACTCACAGAGCACTAACACTCACTGAGCGTTACCGACTCACAGAGCACTAACACTTAAGTCAACTTTGACTGACTCCTCACAAAGTTAGGCAGGTATAAATCTGGAAGACTCCTGGGTTCCCATGATACCAAGTGTTCTTGGCCTCTCAGCATAATTGCAGAACAAGGACTAACCAGTGTGAAGGTTACATGAGGAGAACTGAAATACAGTGCTGTTTCTGTCACATTCTGCCTCTGTTTTAGTGCTATTGTAAGATTTTTTTGGTCTTTTGTTCGTCATTTAACCTACAGTCTTTTAAGCCATCAAACCAATTGAATGGAGTTATGTACTGGAAAGGTTTCAAATGAGAGTTTCACTCACATTTTAAAAGTCATATTACTTCTGCTTTCTTTGCTTAGCCTTGGGAGGAAAATCATGTATCAATACCTAAATGGTTCAAAAGCACACTGTGCACTTTATGTTTTAACTGGTTCATAAACCGAAATTTCTAGCTGTGGAACAGAAGCTGAATATGAACTCATTCTGGAAGGGCAGGGAGATGCATTTACAGATTACTGTTCAATATAGCCAAGTTTCACAGTGAGTATGACAATTTCTTCTGGGATTATACAAGAGAAATAAAATATTCACTGGGTTGGATCAAGAGATTAACTCCCTGTACTGACATCAAATACTTCAGTACTATATATTTTGAATTTTGTTGTATATGGTTGAAAATAAACACAAAGCCTAATTTCTACCAAATAACTAAATGAATAATTTGAGTGACTAAAAACAATAGCAAATGGAAAGACACAATGGTGTGCTATAGATATTTTCAATTCTGACCTTTAGAAAAATATTATGCAAATAGGATCTTTCTAAGCAATCACAGCTCCCTTTTATTTGCTCAACAGCCATTTGTAATTGCAATCTATTCCATATCACCAACTATCTATCTAATCTACATCTGTGTACAGATATCTGTGTGTATGTGAATGAGCACCTGTGTATATAGTGTGTGCTATAATACACATAAATATATAAGTTCCCACATCTATGCACAGACATATATAGGTTAGCATAAGATAGTAGGTGTTCTCCTCTATTACTCAGACATTATTGTGCTGAGACAAGGACTCATTGTTCACATTCTCTTTAACCCTGATTCTAGATAATGTGATTCCTTCCTTTGGTATGCACCGGAGTGTACCCGATGCACATAAATTTTGCCAATATTCTGTCTTTCTCTGTCTCTGTCTTTATCTCTGTATCTCTCTCTATTTGTCTCTCTATTTGTCTCTCTCTCTCTCTCTCTCTCTCTCTCTCACACACACACACACACACACACACACACACACACACGTACACATACACACCATACACACAAACAGACACTACCTTTAAAATAATAACTGATTTTTTAAAAATATGACAGTGATTAATAAAGTAAAGAATGTTCAATTATTTTAAATTGTTCTTGTACATGTGTGTATAAAACTACCACATAATTCATAGAGGAGTCATGTGCTACCATGGGTTTCAGTCATCATTTCCCACATATTTAAAGGCAGGGTGTAATTGTTTGATGCTGCATATAGTAGACTACCTCACTTTGAAGTATCTATAGATTCTCTTTTTCTTCTTCTTTTCCTCCCTTGGAGGCATTTTTATTCTTGGGGAATTAGGCATTTATGAATAAGTACTGGAAAAATAAAAAAAATACATAAACAAAACCAAAACAATACATATATGATAATTTGAATGCAGTCAGTTCTCACAACTTAGCATGTTTTGAAATGAATGCAATATAGCACTACCATTATAATAAATGACAGGCTGACATAGGTTTATTAAAAATATATTTTCTTTGTAGTTTAACATGCATTAAATATTTCAAATCTTTTCTTTTTATTTGCTTTTTCTTCATGAAATAAAATAAACAGGGAAGTGACTTTTGCCAAGAATCAGATGAAATATTTTCTTTCCTAACTCAAAAAAAGCAGAATTCATTATTTTTGCATAGATAAATTTTGTTAAATGTATATGCCATTTTCACCTTTCATATAGGGGAACAAACTTCTCTTGAAAAAAAAAGAGAAATACATTGTAATGATTAAAATATAATGTAACTAATATTTTTCAGTATGTTTTGCAGACATTTCCTAAGTTTGCTAAGAAGCAGCATGTCAACCTCACAATGAAAAGGAAAATGTAAGACTGACATTTTTGAAGCCAACATGATATTTGGTATGATGTTTGGGAAAATAACAGCCATCTGATAGGCTCTGAGATACTCATTCTGTTTGACTTTTCATATTAAGACTGTTTCCTGTTTCTTGCTATTATCAATAAATTTCCTATGGACAAGGTTGAGCGCATATCTTTGTGGGATAGTAGAGTATCATTTGGGTAAATACCCAGGAGTGATATAGCTGGGTCTTGAGGTAGAACTATTTTAGTGTTCTGGGAAATGAGAAAATTTATTTTGTAGATGTCCATCAACTGAAAAATGGATAAAGAAAATGTGGCACATCTACACAATGGAATACTATTTCAGTATTAAAAACAAAGACATTATGAATACTGCAGTCAAATGAATGTAACTTGAGATTATAATTCTGAGTGAGTTAACCCAACTCTGAAAGGCATTCATAATATGTCCTCACTCATAACTGTATTTTATCCATAAAATACAGTATGCCCATGCTATAGTCCACAGATGCAGAAAGTTCAACCAAAAGGAAGGATCAAGCTAAGATGCTTGGATCTCACTGAGAAGGGGCAATAAAATAGTCATAAGATGCAGATGGATAGAAGGAAACTATGTGGGAAAGGGAATGGAGGTGGGGATTCAGGATCACGGCGGAGAGGGGCATGAAAGCTGACTATGACAATGAATGGAAATCTGCAACTGACATTACAGGGATGGGGAGTTACAAGATATCTTGAGTACATGACAGAGACCTAGAATAAGTGAAGTACCTAAGAACCAATGGGAGTGTCCTTACCTGTGACTGACATTATTGGGGATATGGAACCTGTAAAGGTTTCATCTTGTAAAGGCTGGAACCTTAGTGGAACCATAGGTACACGAACCTACATACAATATTTCAACACAAAACTTATTCTGTCTACAAGAAGTACAGGAACAAAGTTGGAGCAGAGACTGAAATATAGGCCAATCAATAACCAACAAAACATGATATACAACACATGGGCAAACACTAATACCTGGCACTATTATTATTACTCTTTTATGCTTACAGACAGGAGTCTAGCATGGGTAGCCTCTGAGAGTCTCCACATACCAATTGACTCAGACAGATGTAGACACCCACAGACAAATAATTTATGAAGCTTGGGATCTCTTACAGAAGAATAATGGGAGGGATGGCGGGCCTTGAAGGGAGTAGTAACTTCACAGGAAGACCAACTGAGTCAACTGATCTGGACTCTTAGAGCTTTCAGAGACAGAACCACCAATGAAAGAGTATATATGGTCTGGACCTAGGCCTATTTGCACATAAGGAATAGATGCCCAGGTTGGTCCTCCTGTGTGTTCTGAATAACTGAGTGGGAGCTATCCCAAAATTTGTTGCCTCACTGAGGGATATTTTCTTCTAGTTGTGCTGCCTTGTTTGGTCTCAATGAGAGAGGATACTCCTACCCCTACAGAGACTTGATGTGCCAGGGTGGGAGGATATCCAGGTTGGTCTACAGGCAAGTCTATGTGTCATTTTCTTGATTAATGATTTATTAAGATAAAGTCATGTCACTGTGGGCAGTTCTATTCCTGGACAGGTGGTCAAGATACGGGTAGTCCTTATTTACTAATCAAGGTAATATTTCTTTGCAAACAACAGAACTAACTAACCCCAGAAAAGCAACAATGTATCAAAAGTGCAGTTGTCTAGCCCAGTCCTAGTGGATCCATCTAAAAAACACATCCACATATAAAGCTTAGCGAACATAGTAGAAGAGAGGGAAGAAAGAAAGATAGTAAGAGCTGAACTAAAGGATGACACCAATGAAGGTATCAAACTCCTTGCAAAAAGGTGCAAAAATCGCTATACAAAGAAATACAGGCAATTGAGGAAAGCTGGAAAGAGGAGAGAGATTACCCAAAGGAAGAAAATACCATGAGATTCTTGGTATAAGCATTACAATGCTGTGTCCAGAATGAAACAAATTATGAGGACAGAGGAATTAGGATTTGAATAATTCATGTATAGGCTTTATGCAGCTTGGAAAGCCTTCACACATATCCACAACCCACACCCCCACCAACACACACGCACACACACATGCACACACACACACACACACACACACACACACACACACAGAGAGAGAGAGAGAGAGAGAGAGAGAGAGAGAGAGAGAGAGAGAGAGAGAGAGAGAGAAACTATGATAAAAGGGCAAGAAACCAAAACAAAATTTACAAATACTTTGATGTCTTGTGTAAAAGAGTCTTATATTTGTATATTATCTCCACTTGTCTCCAACTTCAACTATAAATCATCTCTGAATTAGTTATACTACCTAACAGGGTGTGGATACTATGAAAGTAGTTGTTATATTAAATTGTTCAGGAAAAAGAAAAGTCTACACATATGTTCAACTCACATTTTGAGAAATCCATGACCGTCAATATCCTGTGCCTATTGTAGCATTCTTCTTGGATGCAGATATAATGGAAATAGTTGCCAATTTGCACACTAATCCACATTTTGCCAAAAATTAAAAAAAAATAGAATTTGTACATATATTTAAAAAGTTAGTTGCACAGATTCTCATTGTCAAACTTGTGTTTAGAAAAATTATCCTTTGCATTAATTGCTAAATACTGAAATGAATACTTTCAATCTTAGCTCTTCTGCAGCTTACTCTAAATTAATTATCAGAGTACACCTAGAATAATCCAAATGAGTTGTACACATGTAGGATTTCATTCTAAACCTTGACCAGGAAGTAAATTGGCTGTGGGAAATGCCCTCCAACCCAATTAGAAAAGTGAGATAAAGTTGTTAGCATGCAATCTACAAAAGAGTTGACTCATTCCAGACACTAACAACAGAATGTTTTCAGTTTCTTCCACACATTTGTTTTTAAGCTAGGAGTTCCTTTGCCATTTTGTGCACATATGTGTCTTATGATCCCAGAGCTTGAATGCATAATCCCAGAGCTTCTTTATTCCTGAACTAAGCACAACTCTGTAGACTGAGAAAACAAAATAACTCATAAATTGTCAAGAAGTGTGTTTACTAAATTAGAATCCCTTCTGTATTTATATATTGACATTTCAACTGCTATTGAGGTCAAAATGGCAATGCTATCATGATGCTAACTATATCTTTATGTATCAATATAGTCCTATAAAACCTCAGCCTTTGTGATTGTTTCTGAGAAATCATTCTTAGCCTTCCCTGCATTGGTACTCAACAAACTCTAAATAAATGAATGGGTTAGAATGGAATGTGGAATTATGGAACAGGACCCTGACATTGAGAAAATGCCTGGCTTTCACCTACATTCTGTCTAGGTGGAAGTCATTCACACACATATCCTTTTGATACAAATTACAAAAAATCAATTTCTTCTTGTAGCTGGCTAGGTCTAGACTGCTGTCTCTAAGTTCTCTGAACAAATTAGACTCTGACCAAGCCACCTCAGTCTGTCAACAGGGTCTAGAGGAAGGTAGGGAGGATTGAATAGAAAAAGACAATTAGACATTATAACATCACTCCAGTTAGTGCTGTCACTGAAGCATGTTTAAATATTTTCCAATTTTCTTTTATATAATTCTGGGCACATACAAAGAGTATGGTAAGCCCTAAGCAGTCAAGGAACAAAGAAGGTATAAACAATGTAGTTAAGGAACAAGCAAAGCACAAAGGTAATGTTCCTTCTGTTTCTATTTTGTAAAATAATTTGCAGAGTATTTGGTATTGAATTCTGCACTAAACTCTTCTGGTCTTGGGCTTTTTTTTTTTTTTGTTGTTGGGACACTTTTAATAACTGCTTTTATTTATTTAGGGGGTATAGGACTGTTTAGATGATTTACTTGATCATTTTTAACTTTGGATTTTGATATCTCTCTAGAAAATTGTTCATTTCATCTAAATTTTTTAGTTAATATGAATATAGATTTTGTGTGGACCATGGAAGGCAGCCTGGTTTCTGGCTGAGCTAGGTTTAAAACCCTGGTGACCCTGCAGGTAACCCTGCAAGAGACAGTTGATGTTTTGCCACACTCTTGGACACCAGGCCCCTAACAAGAGGCCTCAGCTCTCTATAATCCTATGGCCATCAATCACATAGGGGCAAAGCCTCAATTCTCTCCACAGGTAGAGGATGTGCCATATTTATGTAGTCTCAAGACTGATCACTATTTTAAAAAGGTAAAGGTCTGAAAGCCTGAGCCAATAAACTAGCCTGCCCAGACACTCCTCCCTGAAAAATGGATTAAACCTCAGGACTGCCTTTAGGAAGTGAGGTGATGTTTTACTAATCAGCACTCTCTGCCATGACAATAAATGACTTAAAACCATGGACTGTCTCTTTTCATAGGTATTTGCCATGGGGAGCAATGGGGCAGCTCTTCCTCTAAAGAGTCCTCTCTAATCTCCTGCAGGAGGCCACTCATTGTTCCCATCCATGGTCTCCAGCAAGCCAAGCCACCCACCAAGCAAACCAAGGACTCTCTCCTCCCCATGGGACCCAGCCAGAGAGCTCCTCTCCTTTTTGCTTTGGCCCTGGGCTAGATACTGCCCATCGTCCCCACTCCATTCACAGGCCTTCTGAGACATTCAGCAGCATCTAGGGTGTCCAAGAGTATGAGAACCTGATGTCCTCAACCTCTATGCAGTCCCAAGATCCCCTGAGCTGGCTCCAGCAGTACCTGGGACCACAGACTTTGCTTCCCCACTGCAGGAGTGGGGTCCCACTGCTTCCCATAGCCTAATGCCTGCCCGATTGCATGGGCTTAGTGCAGTCAAAGCTTCCTTCATTCCTTTGTGAGTGGCCTGAGCCTCTATCAGATGTGGGACAATTAACCCCACAATTTTGGAGTAGGATCTGATGATGTTTTTTGAATTTCCTCAGTGTTTGTTGTTATGTCTCCCTTTTCATTTCTGATTTTGATAATTTGGATACTGTCTCTATGTCCTCTCTTTAGTCTGGCTTAGGGTTTATCAATCTTGTTGATTTTCTCAAAGACCAACTCCTTGTTTGGTTGATTGCTTATATAGTTCTTTTTGTTTCTACTTAGTTGATTTCAGAACTGAGTTTGATTGTTCCCTCCTGTCTATTCCTCTTGTGTGTATTTGTTTCTATTTGTTCTAGAGATTCCGGTTGACCTGTCAAGTTGCTAGTGTATGTTGTCTCCAGTTTCTTTTTGGAGGCACTCAGAACTAGGAGTTTTCCTCTTAGCCCTCATTCCACTGTATACCATATGTTGTGGTATGTTGTGCCTTCATTTTCATTAAATTCTAAAAATCTTCAATTTCTCTATTGGTTCCTTGACCGAATTATCATTGAGTAGAACATTTTTCAGATTCCATGTGTATGTGTGCTTTCTACTGTTTTTGTTGTTATTGAAGACATTAGCTATGAAATATAAGTAAATACATTGATAAATAACTAAATAAAAAAAAAACAAGTACTTAGTGTTATTACTGTAAATGCCACTTTTTCATTTTCATAGAAAAAATCATGTCATCAGAAAGAGGTTTTATTGTAAATATTTATTAATGTATGTGATTATGTTGATGTATGTTTTTGGTGTCCACAAAAAACAGAAGAGGGCATCAAGGTGCCCTGGAGCTGGAGTTACAATGTTGACTGACATGTGAGTGCTGGAAACAGCACTCAGGAAGAGTACAGAATCAGCAAGCAATCATAACCTCTCAATCAGCTCTTCAGCCCCTTGAGTTTTATTTATTTGTCCTTAGTGAGAATTTTAAACTCTTCTCCTCTAATTTTCTACTATAAAACCTTAGGCACAATGTCATCATGTGTTCACATTCTTAACCTCTTTTGATTTTCTTGGGAAATGTTCAGGATTGAGTAGCAAGTATGACCTTTATATGATCTTTGGTTGAATATTTTTCACCTTGAACAACTTGTTAATTTTTATCTGTTATGTATTCTGTTATAAATACATGCTGGGTGATATCTTATCAATCCCTGTTTCAGTGGAGATGCTGGTATGGATTCAGTCTTTCTTTTTGTCTTATTGCATTGACTGAATTTCATTTGTTAAGTTTATTTTGAAAGGATAATTTTCACTTATGCATAATTATAGTACGTGATTCATTTATATGTTGCTTATAATAATTTACTAGGATTTTGACAACTTTTAGTACTTATTTATTCTCCTTCCTTCCTTCTTTCCTCCCTTCCTTCCTATGTTTTCCCTTCCCTCGTTTCTCTTTATTTTTATTCCTTTCTAGTCTTTTCTTTTTTTCCTTTCTTTTCTTTTTCCCTGCCTTCCTTTATTTTCTTTTTTGTTTTTTTTCTTGACATATTTGTTTATATACAACCTACCATTATTTATAATCCTATTTATAAAACTTCTGAGAATATCCTTACTAAACAGCTCTATGTAATATTATATGTTTGTTTAAGTGGATATTAATGAACTTAACAATTTCATTCTGCATGATTGCACAAAATTATACAGCACAAATTGCTTATAAAATATTAAAAACACATTTACAATTGAGTTATGAGATATGTAACATAATTTTGGAATTCAATAAAATCTATTATACAGTTAATTAAATCATTCTTGTGAGAAGAAAATTATCATGAATAAACAAATTGAAAAATTGACTCATAATTGATTAAGGGGCTGCTTTTAAAATTTGTTTTTCATAGTAAAATGATGCATAAATTTGTGGCTCCTCTCATTGTATTCATTAGGTTATAAATTATGGTTAAAACAACACCAAGAGCTGGCTAACATTATATATATTTTATAAAGAATTGGTTACGAATAATCAAAACTAATAATTTTATAAATTAATATAATT
This sequence comes from Mus minutoides, assembly GCA_902729485.2. Taxonomy (NCBI): domain Eukaryota; kingdom Metazoa; phylum Chordata; class Mammalia; order Rodentia; family Muridae; genus Mus; species Mus minutoides. The sequence goes on along the minus strand of LR751411.1, from coordinate 111,108 downwards.
TCTATCAGAATATAAAGGGAACTTTGTGTATCTTTCCTGAAAGCACTGACATTCTCTTGTGTTAAGCTATAATTATTATTATTTTTTTCAACTTTTATTAGATATTTTCTTCATTTACATTTCAAGTGTTATCCAGAAAGTTCCCTATATTCTCCCCCCTCCCGGCCCTGCTCCCCTACCCACCCTCTCCCACCCCTTGGCCCCGGCGTTCCCCTGTATTGGGGCATATAAAGTCTGCATAACCAAGAGGCCTCTCTTCCCATTGATGGCCAACTAGGCCATCCTCTTCTTGCTAACAAGAGATATTTTTTCAGGTCAAGAAGAACACAAAAACAAACCCAGAATTATATAGTGTTGGGGTAATTAAGAAAAAGTGATATAAGAGCAAATGCCATGCCTGACTAAACTCTATTGTGGTTAAATAGAACATTCTCAGTCATTCATCTTCTGGTAGATAATTAATATATAGGCTGATTCTTTTTCTTAATTATTGTGAATAATGCAGCAATAAAAACAGATGTGTACTTGTCTCTGGCACACAAAGACAAGATGTCTTTTAGATACATATGCAGTAATTGTTATAGATGAATCATATGGTAATCATTTTATTTTATTTTTAAGGTCCACACGGATTTGCTTTTCTTAACTCCTTACAACTATGGAATATCTCTTTTGTCTCCTGCTGTTATTTTTAGTTTTTATTTTATTACCATTTCAGAAGATATAAAAATATTTCACTTGTTAATTGTGCACTGTAGCTCAATTTTAAAGATGTTTTCATTCATGAACATTTGAATACTTGTGTCCTGTACCTGTTAGATGGAATATTCTGTTGAGATGTTAAGAAGTTCATGGATGGCATGGGTTGGTGTGGAAGTTACTACTTGAATCAAAGCTTTGATGATTTATACAAATAAAAATGTGAACTTCTGATTGTTTCTCATAATTATTCTGCAAGAAACTATCTGATCTTTGATATTATTTACTGTTTGTGAAATTGGAAATATTGAAGTTCAATGTATGTATTTTTGTTTGTTAAATGTTCTTGTTGAAATACTTTAGTTATTAGGATACTGTGATCTTTAATTTCTCTAACTAGCTTTGATTAGTATCTATTTGTATACATCTCAGTTGTTAATCCATCTCCTATTTGTGTGTTTTGTAAATTGACACCTAAAATTTGACAATTTGGTTTAATCTAGATTTGCTAATGTGCTATGACTATTGGAAACAAATGAAAATTGTGACCTTATTTTTAGAATCAGCAAATAGTGAGTGAATGGAAAACATTTACATTTTAGGTTATTATTGATATGGATCTGCTATTTCCTATGACTTATTGCTAATTCTAGACATCCCACACTGAGTGAAGGTCACTCATTCCTGCAAAAGACAGTCAGTTTTTCTGATTGTACAGTTAGTCCCAAACTTTTTATGAGGTGTTGGTGTTGGTAGTCCTTCAAGTGTGACTGGACTTAGGTTTAGTGGGGAGGAGCTGGTTGAAGGTCCCATGGTATTTCTAAAGAAAAATATAAAGAACCAATAAAACAAAACACAAAACCACAAATACAAACTTACAGAGGCCCAGAAAATATTCTGAAATGAAGCTGATAGTGGAATATCCCTAAAAAGAAGTTCCACCAGTCACAAATGCCCTGGAAGTCTCTTCCAAAACCTGCGTCAAACTGGTGCTCTCTGACTCTAGCTGAAAGGAATCCAGAGGCAGCAACCTATCCCCTAACAGATTCTGCCACCTGGGAGCAATCCATCAGCTTCAACTAAGGCTTGAGTCACATTGGATGTCTCCATCACCAACTGAAGTGGGTTGAGAGGCTGCTCAGAATCCCCTGGCAAGAATGAAGTCAGTCATCCATGTGTCTGTCTTGCCACCATTGGCCTCCAGGATATTCACACAAAAAGAAGGAAGTTCACTCCACACGAAACAAGACAAAACGTGACTCAGAACAACAAGGAGAAAAGGATATGCAACATACAGAGATGATCTCTACCTCACTCATCAGTGGGGAGTCAATTACTCCCCCAAAATAGTTGGGGGGGATTCAGGGTTCCTGGCCCATGCACAAATGTAAGGGTCTAAAAATTGTTGAAGGAAGATCCCAGATTCAGATAGTGTGCAAAAACAAATAGTATTTATTCTGCACAAACAGCTAGCATGCTAGGGTTGCCATAGTTCAGAATGGAAAAGGAGGCAAAGACGTTAGAGTCCTTTTTATAACAGAGTTGCTTAATTGCTTCTGAGATTTCAATAAACTTCTAAAACTTAGGGCACATTCCAAGGGCTTCCAAAAACCATTAATTGAAGGTTATAAGGAAGATATACAGTACAGGACCATAGGTGTCAAAACAGGAGATAAAATATTGACTGTGTTTATCTATACAAAAATTAAGGACAGCTTAGTTATGGTCTTTAACTTTCCATGAACCTGTAAACTAATAACAAATGATGAATGTTTAACCAGGTAATTGCTCCTATTGAATATGAATGTAGACATTCTCTGTTATAAACCTCTTAGTCAATTTATGACCTGAATTTATGTGCAAACTCATAGGGAACTCTTTATTATGTGTACAAACACTCTGGAAGTCATACAAGTACTGAGGATAAAGGACAGAGGCAGGCCCACCTCTCCTCTTTCTGAGACTTAGAGAAATGTAATTCCCAGCTGATACTTTACCTAATCTCCCACTGTTCTCATCAAGAGGTGCTAAACTGGAGACTGTATCCTCCAGCCTCAGAGCAACTTGTAGTAAATTTTCATTTGCTCTCGTAGTAGATTTTCTTGTTTCTGATATATATATATCAGAAACACACAGATGCGTGTGTGAGTGTGTATGTATGTTTTGATCATAATTGGCTGGGATCAATATTTTAAATAGAAGTTTTGAGTGTCTTGTTTTATACCTCTTAAAAATGTGTATTGCCTAGAATTAAATATTCATAAAATATTATTTGCTTTTTCTGGGGTTCTCCTTTAGATATTATCCATTTATCACAATAAAGAATAAATACAGATATTATGAAAGGAAGCATTTAGTATACAGTTTGAAGAACTAAGTAATCATGAAAGAAGCAGCAGTTATGACAGGTACCCTTATTCAATAGAATATTATTCAGCTATTAATACAATAAAGTGATGAAAATCCTGAGTAAATTCATAGAAATACAAAACAATTTCTATGTGACAAACATTCTTTATTTTTTCAATATACAGACCATATAATATGTAGTTTAAACCAGTTCAACGGGGCATACCAGATAGATTTGGTGGCAAAGTACTTCCTCTGCAAGCTTGGGAAATTGATTTCAATTCAGATATCACATATAAAAATGGAAATTGTGGCTTATAGTTATAAACCCAGGGTTATAGTATTGCAGACGTGTAGATCATTGGGACTTTTTGGTCAGAATGACTAGCCTAGCAGAATATTCTCAATTCAAGGAGAGATCTACTCTCTAAATTACATTCTCTCCTGAGAAATGAAGTTTTTAAAGTGACCTATAGCCACATTATAGGCACAAATGCACATGCCTGCCCATCTGCATTAGAGTATTTGCACACAAACACACACACACACACACACACACACACACACACATATATATATATATATATATATATATATATATATATATATATATATACAAAACAATGTAAATCTTAGGTTAACTGAAGTAAGATAAATTATTCATGGTTAAGTCAATCAAACTAGATGGCTGCTATTTCATGCTAATAGTCTCAGATTCTGGTAATTCTATCCACTCTTCATCTAAATTGAAATGATCTCACATCTCTTTTTGTTCAAATTAGACAGTTACATGAGAAATTTAAGAAAATGTGTCCCAGAACATTTCATTTCATTGCTTTCTTATTTGGTTCCTTAAAACACACAGACACACACATGCATGCTCACAGGCACACACACACACACACACACACACACACACACACACACACATGCCTTTGCTATTCTCATGTTTTAGGAATTATCAAGAAGCCATAATGGGTGGGACCACTTGCCCCCGTTGTGTTGCCAAGGGTCATAAAGGGAGTTTGCTATCTTTGGGAAGGATCCAGAAAGAGGCAATTATTGTACAACCTTGATAGCCAGATTTGGTTACAGTCTTTTGAATCTGCTAGAAGAAACTGCCACAATATTGGAGAATGGGTAGCATGAACAACAGGACTTATTTTCATTATGATGTTGGATTTTATACATCTGAAATTAAAGTGTCAAAAGATCTGCTTTCTTGTTTTTATTTTGTGTTATTTTATGTTCTTTCTCTCTCTCTCTCTCTCTTTGTGCATGTGTGCATATGTGTACAAGTGTGCTCATATGTTTGACAGAGGTCAATATCAAAAGTTATTCCTCAGATACTAAATACCTTTCTTCAGACACTAAATATCTTTTATTTGCTTGTTTTTTGTTTTTTTTTTTAATTAATATAGGGTTGCTCACTGGTCTGAAGGTCACTTGCAGGGTAGATTCTTTAGCTAATGAGCTTCAGGGCTTCTCCTGTTTCTATCTTAGGTGAAATTATTATAGGTATGCCCCCAAACCAATTTTTTATTTTTTGTGAATTATGGAAATCAAATTCAGGTTCCAATGTTTGTAAGGCAAACGTCTTAAAAACTGGACCACCTAGCTTGTTCCTTGAATTTTAGTCCGATACTTTTTGATAGCATCTTCAATGGCTGTGAAATATATATTTACTGTTGATTAATAAATGATCTGTGTGTCTGTGCTGTCCATGTATATGTATATTTGGGTGTGTGTATGTATGTATGTGTTGGTAGAGGTCAAAAGAGCATGTCAGATATTCTGTTTTATCACACTCAACTGTGAATGCTTGATAAACACAATTTGACATTGAACCTGTAACTTGTAAACTCAGATTTGAGTTTGACATATGCATCCTACTTTATAATTTAATAGTTTGAGCAATATTAAATTATTTAATGTTTAATTGAATTTAATTGTAGTCATTTAAATTAACAATACTAGAGGAAAATGCCTGACATCTTCTGGTTTCCATATGGACACACACATATTCACAGATATGAACATATTCATACACATTTTAAAGAACTTATTGTATTCTTTTTTTACATTGTAATAATTATAATACCCTAAAATTGCAGAGACTGTAAGTTCTTCAGATTTTAATAATTTTCAAGGAGAAAATCATCACCAATCTAAAGAAGATAATCAATTGAATTCAGATTAATCCTCAAATCCCAATAATGAATAAATCCCTCTAATAAATAAATAAATAAAATAATTTATAATAAAATAAAAACAGAAATTCAAAGAGAACTGATTCTGAGTTTCATATATTTCTCATGTCACATGTGCACATGCCATCTCTCTCATACACAGTAATAATAAGTAAAAACTAAAATGTAAATACTGCATAAAATATTTTAACATGAAATCAAATATAGCACTATAAATTGCACCATAAACTAATGGAATGTTTCATTATTTCTATAGCATTTCATCTAAATTAATAGCTTATAATTAGTTCTCAAGATCCAATTCAACATTACACTAAATTTGAGGTACATAAATAAAATTCAGTAAACTTAAAAAGACCAAATAATATGAGCATATCTTATGGGTTCAGTGAGGTGGACATACAAATTAAGAAGAGGCAAATATCAAGAATGACAGAAATGTAAAACTTAAATCTACTTTCCTCTACACCAAGAAAAAAAAAAGGATATTCAGAAAGTACACTGATCTTAGAGGCTGAGCAACTGGTATCCTCTTCAGGAAATGTTCTCTTGTACCAATGGGGTCAAGGGTGTCTCCCAGGCTTTCTCTTCTATTAGATTCAGTGTATCTGGTTTTATGTTGAGGTCCTTGAGTCACTTGGCCCTATGCTTTGGGCTATAAATATGAATTTATTGGGGGCATTCTCTCAGAGGCAAATGGGAGAGCAGATGGGGGAAAGAATTCTGTGAGGGGCAAACAGAAAGGGGCAACATTTATGATGTAAATAAATAAAATAATTAATAATAAAATAAAAAGAGATAGTGAGAAAAAGGCTTGCTGAGGTCTATGTAACTGATAGCATAGCCCAGCTCTAGTATGTGCCATAGAGCTAAAGCCAAGCTTGGGCATCCACAGTTGTCCATACATACATACATTAAAAAGAAAATGGGCCGGGCAGTGGTGGCGCACGCCTTTAATCCCAGCACTCTGGAGGCAGAGGCAGGCAGATTTCTGAGTTCGAGGACACCATGGTCTACAAAGTGAGTTCCAGGACAGCCAGGGCTTTACAGAGAAACCCTGTCTCAGGAAAAGAAAAAGAAAGAAAGAAAGAAAGAAAGAAAGAAAGAAAGAAAGAAAGAAAGAAAGAAAGAAAGAAAGAAAGAAAGAAAGGAAAGAAAGAAAGAAAGAAAGAAAGAAAGAAAGAAAGAAAGAAAGAAAGAAAGAAAGAAAGAAAGAAAGAAAGAAAGAAAGAGAAAATGGATTTTAGGTCAGTAATGTCATCTTCCCCAAAATGAAAGTGAAGAGAGAACCAAACCAAATAATGCAATCATATAGAAGCAGGAGGCAACTTTGGGGGTAAGAGCATTGCTGCACAATGCATGAAGAACTGAGTTTGGATACTGAATTCTATGCAGAAAGCCTTTCATGGGTGCATGTCTGCTTTTATACTATTGGGGCAAAAACAACAGGATTGCTGAAACTTTTTTGCAGATTATCCTAAGTCTAAATTCAGAAAGAGACTGTATCTCAAGAGAGTAATAGAAGAATGGTAGAGTAAGACACATGACTTCCCTCCTGTTGTCCATACATCCACACATGTATAGGTCCACTCTACATCCACTGAATACATACACATTAGATTATCAAGGGATATATTAAAATAAAATACAGCAAATATACAAAGGATAAAAGAGAACATGGACAGTTCTTTGGAAACAACAAACTAAGCTGGGTTTACAAACATTGACTGGGAAAAGATTTGGCTCAAATATAAGAAATTAAAATTAGTATTTCACTGTAAACCTTACAGAAACATTTTTATGTTTATTATGAAATACTTGTGTGTGTGTGTTTTATATGTTTCTTATTTTTGTTATCAGCATTTTGGCATAAGGTGCTATCTGATCTTGAGTTAAAATTTTATTGTTAAATGCCTAATGATTGATATATATATTGGTTTTTCGAGACAGGGTTTCTCTGTGTAGCTCTGGCTATCCTGTATATATTTTGGAATATATATATTCCAAAATTTTTCTCCTAACTCTGTGTATTGAATGAGATAGTCATGTCTCACTGAAAAGAGCTCAGTGGGCTGCTACAGGCCTTGTGTAGAAGTGTCACAGTTTTCTGTTTTGAGTGATTCCAGTAATTGGCTCTCCTTTGATGAAAGACAGCAGCAATCAATAACTGGAACTCCTCTGTGCATTGGATTTGAGAGGAAAAAATCTGTACAGATATAGCTTAGAGGAACTCCTCTTTGAATCGTGTGCTAAGAATCCCCTTAAGGCAGACCACACACAGAAACCAGCCCTTGTTGCCATGCTCCCTTTCCATCTTCCACAAAGGCATGTAATACATTAAGGTCTATTTCATCTATTCATGAAGAATCAGCCTCTTGCAAGGATCTGATTATAATAGTCGTTCTAGAAATCACTTCCCAGGAACATTTTGCAACACACAAATGAAATAAAGGTGTGATTTGTTCTTCCATGCTGCTGGTGTATTGAAGCTGATAATTTATTTTTATCTGAGCAGTGGCAGAGGCCCCTAGGGTTGTTGAATAATTAAGTACCATGTTTCTTATGATTCCTTAGTAAAAAATCCAGAACACTTTCCTATCATTACTTAATCACAGAGTCCAACACTAAGCCTAATTCTGAGGAGACCAGCAGCTTGCTCTTAATGGAAAGTAGCAATTTTAACTGGATCATTTTCAGCTTAAATTTCCCAAATCCTTGAGAACTTGGCAGTTTGAAAACTCATCTGCCTTTCATGCCAGTGGTGAAATACTTCTAACATTTTGAGAAAATCTTCAAGTGCAAATCACACTGGGGCTCCTTTCACCTTTTGTGAAATGGCATGCCTAATTTTCATGAATATAAGATCAGTTGGGGATTGTGGCTATTCTGCAATGAGAGTAGCCCAAATCTCTCTGTGGTCTCTTGACCTTATACCCTACTTTTAGATCTTTGTGGACCACATTTGGGAAGGGCAATGTGAACAAAGAGATGTGTGTGTGTGTGTGTGTGTGTGTGTGTGTGTGTGTGTGTGTGTGATATTCACATGTGTGTATTTGACTATCATTGGAAACCAAAGCCAGGGTTTGGGAGACATTGACGATTGATAGAAGCCAGATGTCAGTTTGGGGTTCTTTCCTTGGAGACTGATCATTTGTGTTATGAGATAGGATCTCTGGCTTAAAGCTGTGACTTGCTGTTATGCTGGATTGGCTGGCTATTGAGCTCTAGAGATCTGCCATCACTGTCTCCCCAGCACTGGGATAGCACTTGCATGCCAATATGTCCTGCTCTTTTCTGTGCATTCTGGCAATTGAACTCTGATTTTCTTGCTTACGAGATATGTAATACATGGATGGAACTATCTCCCTAACTCTGCACATAAAATTTGAAATGTATCCTAACTATGTCGCAAATAACATATAAGAATCCTGCCAAAAAGTATTGGCTACTTTGTCAAAGCTTAGGTGTCCATAGATGTGTGAACTTATATCTGGGTCTTCAATTATTTTCCATGGGTTGACTTTTCTGTCTCTTTAGCAATACCATGCTGGTTTGGTTTGTTTGTTTGTTTTTTGTTTTGTTCTTTTTGTTGTTGTTGTTGTTGTTGTTGTTGACAGAATTTCTCTGTGTAGCCCTGGCTGTCCTGGAACTCACTCAGTAGACTAGGCTGGCCTGGAACTCAGAAATCTGCCTGCCTCTGGCTGGCCTGGAACTCAGAAATCTGCCTGCCTCTGCCACCATATATTTTTTTTTTTTTATATCACTACTGGTCATTAGTATAGCTTGAGATCAGGGATGGTGAATTCTCCAGTTCTTTTATTGTTGAGAATTGCATTCACTATCAAGGGTTCTTTGTTTTTCCATATGAGGTTGAGAATTGCTCTTTCTAAAAGAGCATAAATTCCTCAAGAATCGTAGTATTAGGGCTCATGTCTCAACTGAAGCTGACCCATTGTGGCTATGTTAACAAGAGACTGAATTTCATGAGTTTTAAAAACATGCATTTTTCCTCCTGAATGGTCCTTGGCACTCCCTATTAATACATCAGTCTGACTGAATTGTTCTGTGTACTTCTTGTAGATATTTACTGAAAACATAGGTGTGTGTGGTTTGCCTGTCTCTGGAGGCCAGAGGTGTCTTCTTCAATTTCTCCTTTAACTTAATTATATACTTATATGTCCCTTTATTAATTTTATTCTGGATTTTTCAGAAAGACCTAGAGCTCACTTAGTATGGCTCCAATGTAGAGCCAAAACAGAGCTGGGGATCCCCCTGACACTGCTTCTCCAGCCTTGGTATTATAGAACCACAACATTGTCTGGCTTATTTGTGTGTGCTAGATGTCATGTAGGCATTTATTTTGTACAAAACACATATTCTTAATTCAGCTATCTTTCATCCCCTTATTGACTCTTTTAGCTCGACTCAAATTCTTTTTTTTTTTTCTTCAAAGTAAACGTCTTGGTATAAAGTGATTATAAAATGTGACCTTATGTATGTATGAGCTTTTCTCAGTCTTCTGTTCTCGTAGGTTTCTTCTCTAACACTCTTAAGTAGATGCTGCAGCTCTCATTTCTCAAATTAAGCAATTAAACAAATGTTTTGAATTCACAAAAAACAATGGTTTTAAATTATTTTCAAAGATCATTTATGATTTCAGAAAAATAGTAAGAATAAAGATAATTGTAATTTTTTTATAGTAAAGAAAAAGTTCCAGCTGGAACTGAGCTTTCTTTCTTTCTTTCTTTCTTTCTTTCTTTCTTTCTTTCTTTCTTTCTTTCTTTCTTTCATGAAGATATCCATGGTGCTAGGTACTGCAAAATCATTAGAACTAATGGCCATTGTAATACTAGACATATGGGTGATTCCCTTCCTATTATAGGAAAAGGATGATATGTAAGAAAAACAAAAACACTCTCAAATTTGGATCAGGTTTGAAAGAAGCAGGTTTATGATTGCTTTGAGATGGCTGATAAAACTCAAGAATTATTATATTGAATTAAATATATTTATCATATGTGAAGTATTTATAATATGAAGAAAAAAGCCCCAGTACAGGGGAACGCCAAGGCCAAGAAGTGGGAGTGGGTGGATAATAGGGGAGTAGGGATGGGGGAGGGTATAGGGTACCTTGGGGATAGCATTTGAAATTGTCTAACAATAAAAGTCAAAACATTAGAACCAAAAAAAAGTTACCTGTTTAAAATGACTTCAAATGGGTTTTCTTCTATGGAACAAAGCAATCGTAAAAATTCAACTCAAGTGAGAAGGATATATTGGTACACTATTCTTGGTTACAGTGCATCACTCTAAAAATACCAAGGCAGCAGGAATTGAGGCAATCCTCAGTTACATCCTAAGTCATGAGCAGAAAGAGAATGATCACATGAATGCTAGTACTCAGTTGCCTCTTTTTATTCACACCAGGAACATCAGTTGTGGAAAATGTGCTACTAACATAGGTCAATCTTCATACATCAATCAATCAATATAAATAAGACAACCCTTCACAGAAATTCTCAGAGGCCATTTTCTCAGGTGATTTCAGACTCCAGTATGTTGACCATTAGTGATGAATATCAGATGCAGGGGAAAGGACTTAAGAATTCATACCGTTTAATGAATTTCTATTGTGTCTTTCTCTAACACTGTTCTTATGATTTAAACTTTTTTCTTAATGGGTGTAAAGGGATGTAAGATGTGGCAGTGGAGTTTGACAAAGTTAAGTTGTAGAGATAGCAAATAACACAAGTCCCCAACAGAATTAGGTAATCAGTTATAGTGAATCAAATCCTAAAATACCTTCCCTTGGATTATTTTCATTTTATAAATCTTAAATTTTTATTCCTTCTCCAACTATTACCTTTAACTATCATTTTGACACAATGTAGAAACATATGAACAGATTTTCCCTGAGGAATTAGTTTCATTGAGTGTGAGCGTGTACATGAACATGGAGACATGTCTTAATTGAATTAATTGATGTGGGTCAAGTCAGGGGTATTATTCCCTAGCTAGACATACATGTAAGATTGGAGTCATCAAGCCAAGCGGAGCATAAGCAAGTGTCTCAGCCAGTGTTCTATTATTGTAAAGAGAAACCATGGCCATGTCAACTCTTATAAAAGAACCATTTTTTTTTAATTGGATATTTTCTTTATTTACATTTCAAATGAATTCCCCTTTCCAGGTCTCCCCTTTCGAGACCTCCTATATCATCGTCCCCCTGCATCTATGAGGGTGCTCCTCCACCCACCCATTCCTGTCCTCATTCCCTGGTAATGCCTTACACTGGGAAATAGAACAGTCACAGACCCAAGGGTCTCTCCTCGCACTGATGTCCAACAAAGCCATCCTCTGCCACGTATGTGGCCAGTGCTATTGGTCGCTCAATGTGTATTCATTGGTTGGTGGTCCAGCTCTCTGGAGCTCCAGAGGATCTGGCCTGTTAAGGCTGTTGCTACCTCTATGGGGCTACAAACCACCTCAGCTTCTTCAGTCCCTTCCCCAATACCTCCATCAGGGACTGCCGAGCTGTGTCCAATGGTTGGTTTTGAGCTTCCACCACTCTATTTCTCAGGCTCTGGCAGAGCCTCTCAGGAAACAGCCATATTAGGCTTCAATCAGCAAGCACTTCCTGGCATCCTCCATAATGTCTGGGTTTGGTGGCTGTATATGGAATGGATCCCAAGGTGGGGCAGTGTCTGGCTGGCCTTTCCTTCAGTTTTTGCTCCATGATTTGTCTCCATATTTCCTTCTGTGAGTATTTTGTTCACCCTTCTAAAAAAGCATTGAAGCATCCACATTTTGTTCTTTCTTCATAGGCTTCATATGGTCTGTGAATTGAATCTTCAGTATTCCAATGTTTGAGCTAATATCTACATAGCAGTGAATAGATACTGTGTTTGTTCCTTTGTGACTAAGTCACATCTCTAAGGATGATATTCTCATGTTCCATCTATTTGTCTGTGAATTTCATAAAGTCATTGTTTTTAATAGCTAAGTAATATTCCATTGTGTAAATGTACCACAATTTCAGTATACATTACTCTCCTGAAGGACATCTGGATTTTTTCCAGCTCTGGCTATTACAAATATGGTTGCTATGAACATAGTGGAACATGTGTCCTTATTTAATGCTGGAGTATCTTCCGGTACAGTGACAGGCAGGTAGAAAAATGGAATAGAATTCATGGCCCAGAAATGAACCCCTACACCTACGGTCACTTGATCTTTGACAAAGGAGCTAAAAATCATCCAGTGGGGAAAAGACAGCATTTTCAACAAATCGTGCTGATTCAATTGGTAGTCAACATTTAGAAGAATGCAGATTGATCCATTTTTTTTATCTTCCTGTACAAAGTTTAAGTCCAAGTGGATCAAGGATCTTTATATAAAACCAGATATACTGAATCTAATAGAAGAGAAAGTGGGAGAAAAGCCTCAAATTCATGGACACAGGAGAAATTTTCACCAATGGCTTATGCTCTAAGATCAAGAATTTACAAATGCGACCTCATAAAATTGCAAAGCTTCTTTAAAGCAAAGACACTGTCAGTAGGACAAAATGGCAACCAACAGATTGGGAAAAGATCATTACCAATCCTACATCTGATAGAGGGCTAATATCCAACATATAAAAAAGAGCTCAAGAAGTTAGACTCCAGAGAACCAATAACCATATTAAAAAATGAGGAACAGTGCTAAACAGAGAATTCTAAACTGAGAAAACTTGAAGGTCTGAGAAACACCTAAAGAAATGTTCAACATCCTTAGTCATCAGGGAAATACAAATTAAAACAACCCCTAGATTGTATCTTATACCAGTCAGAATGGCTAAGATGAAAAACTCAGATGACAGCAGATGCTGGTGAAGATGTGGAAAAAGACCAAAACTTCCCCAATTCTGGTGGGATTGCAAGCTGGTAAAAGAAATTTTGAATTGGGGTGTGCTTACAATTCAAATGTTTAGTCCATTATTCCCAAGGTAAGGAACATGCTGGCAGAATTTGAAACCTCAAATTCCACTCTCCATTGACATTTTTTCCCCTAACAATGCTACAACTATTTCAAGAAGTACACACCTCCTAATGCCTCCTAATTAGTGCTACTGTTTACTCCCTGATGAGTAAACATTCAAACATATTAGCATATTAAGACATTATTATTCAAACTAACAGAGCAAGCAAAAAAGCAGGTATGCATGATTTTAAATTTTCTTGGCACTTGGAACATGATCAGACTCCTGGAGATCCTGCCTTGACTTCCCCATAATAGAGTAGTACAATCTAGAACTTTATAGTAAAACAAACCCTTCCCCATAAAATTAAATTGTTACAAATGTTTATTTTTTTTTCTCCTGTGGGGGTAGAGGAAAGAGAAAATGACAGAATCAAACAAATAACCACCTTTGGTCTTAGTTAAGTATAACACATCTCAGTGATTTTTGGTTTGGCTGATCTAGGTAGACTATTTCCACTAGTTAATAATTATTTGCTCCAGTATTTTGGGGAAAATTTCATTTTCCATAATATGCAAAATGTTATAATGCATACCATAGCACTTACATGAATTCTAGATGGAGTTATTAAATGACATTCTTAGCATCTTTTCTGGTTGTTATGATAAAATACCCTGACAAACAGAAGCAACATAAGCAAGAAATGGTTTATTTTTGCTTAGAATTAAAGAGTTAATCCTGGTGGAGAAGTCAAAGCTACTTCTGCATGTAGCAAAAGGTCACACCACACAATGCAAAGAGCAATGAATGCATGCTGCTCTTCAGATTGCTCTCTAAAAGTACAGTTGAGAAACCCCTATCAGAGCAATGAATTGCCCAAGAAAACAGATGTGTTAATACATAAATTAATGTAATACCCACACAGACGTTTTTAGAGACAGTCGAGACAACTTCTCAAAGATGTCTTTGAAGGACCTTCTCGGTGATGATTTTGTCCAATTGACAATATGACTTACAGTCATAGTACCTTTCTGAATCTACATCTTTTTTCTATTTATTTTTTGATTTTAATAGCTATTTTAAAATATAAAAATAAAAACAAAATAAAGGTAAGCCTCTAACAATCTGTGTTAAACCTTTTTTTTTATGGTAAATATAAGCAGTATGTGTTTTAGTTACCTTTTATTGCTCAGAAGAGAAAAACAATGAACAAGACAATCCATGTAAAAGGTAAGATATATTTATGGACTTGATCACAATTTTGGAGTGTTTTTTCCATGGTTATCATTGTGTAGAGCAACAGATATGTAGCTGTAGGTGAGGAGCTGTAGCTGAGAGATTTATATCTTGATATGTAGGAAGTGAGGGAGGGAGAGAGAGAGAGACAGAGAGACAGAGAGACAGAGAGACAGAGAGACAGAGAGATATTATATCTAACATGGAATTTTGCAAATTCAAAATCGACCTCTAGCAAGAAACATTCTCCAACAATAACACACCTATACCAAAAAAGATACATTTCTTATTTCTCCCCAACTAGTTTCACTGACATTCAAATATATGAGCCTGTGGTGGCCAATATCATTTACTCAAACCATCACATTCCACACCCTGGTCCCATAGACTTGTAACTATATCGTAATGCAAAATGCACTTAGTTCAACTTCAAAAATGCTATATTCCTTCACAGACCAAATACAGTACAAAAAGTCCAAAATTTCTTCTGATATTCAAAGCAATCTTTTATATGGTATCCTCTTTAAAATCAAAATAAACACTTTGATCCTCCTTCTTCTTGAGTTTCATGTGTTTTTCAAATTGTATCTTGGCTATTCTAAGTCTCTGGGCTAATATCAACGTATGAGTAAGTGCATATCATGTGTGTTCTTTTGTAATTGGGTTATCTCACTCAAGATGATATCCTCCACATCCATTCATTTGCCTAGGAATTTCATAAATTCATTTTTAATAGCTGAGGAAGTAGGTACAGAGACAAAATTCAGAGCTGAGATGGAAGGAAGGATCATTCAGAGATTGACCCACCTAGGGACCCATCCCATAAACAACCACCAAACCCAGACAGAATTGCATATGCCAACAATATTTTGCTGACATTACACTGATATAGCTATCTCTTCAGGCTATGCCAGTGCCTGACAAACACAGAAGTGGATGCTCACAGTCAGCTATTAGATGGAACACAGTGCCCCCAATGAAGGAGCTAAAAAAAGTACGCAAGGAGCTGAAGGTGTCTGCAACCCTATAGGAGGAACAATAATATGAACTAACCAGTACCCCTAGAGCTTGTGTCTCTAGCTGTATATGTAGCAGAGGATGTCTTAGTAGGCCATCAATGGGATGAGAGGATCTTGGTCTTGTGAAGATTATATGCCCCAATATAAGGGAATGCCACAGCCAGGAAGCACGAGTGGGTGGGTTGGGGAGCAGGGTGAGGGGAAGGTATAGGGGTCTTTCAGAGATGAAACTAAGGGGATAGCGTTTGAAATGTAAATGAAGAAAATATCTAATAAAAAGAAAGACATAAAAAACTAAAATAAAATCAAAATCAAAAGCAGATCACATACTTTTAATATACAGTGGCCTAGAATATACATTACAATTCCTAAAGGAACAAAAGGAATAAATATTAGACCAAACAAGACCAAAATGAGCAGAGTAACCTCTAAAACTTGTATTTTTTTCTGATGACAGCAGACTCAGATGGTTTTTCTCTTATAGTTTTTGTTTCTTCCCTTCCAGTTTTGTTAAATGCAACAAACTTCTCTCTCAGGCTATTTCCTCACTGTGCAGAAAATATGACTTTAAAGGTATTCCAGACCTCTGGCATCTTCAATGTGTTGGGGTCACCAACATAATCCAGACTTTACCTTCACTGCTTTAAGCAATGGCCTCTCTAGGTATCTGTGCATGGACTCTCTTAACACATGCCTGATGTCAGTGTCTTTCTTTAACCATGGAGGAAAATTCCTCAGATCTTTTAGTTCACTACCCTTCCTGACTCTAAATCCAGAACCACATGACCAAAGCTGCCAGTTCTTCTGCTTGCTGGGACTGGATCCTGGCTGGCACCTTCCTTGAAGTACATTTCTGTGAGATTTATGTTATAGTGAACCCTGATCTACGGCACTGGGTTTACACTGCCCTGAAATGAACTGCTCTATCGAGTCATTCAAGTGTTCATACCTGAGTGGTAATTTACACAGGTCCTCTGTGATGGCTATAGAAAATTAATACCGAGGCATGCATCCCATAAGAGCCACTGAACCTTTTGCTCTGGAATGCTTTGGAGATCCTAGTTACCTGCAGGGGAGATAAGAATAAGATAATGTGCCCTGAGGTATTAACAGTTGTCTTTGCTTCTGTGAAACCTGTTTGCTATGGGAATGGGACGAAATGTTCTTATAATTACCATATACTGGGAAAGTGAGAAACAACTGAGAATTAAAATAAAATTTCTGGTCCAGCTGTGGATTCCATGGGTAGTTGTAATTCCTTTCTGAATGACACCTGTTTTAAAACCCTACCTTAATCAGCCTTCTAAACAGGATGCTTTTTGGCTGTTAGGCTGCTGTCCTTCTATTGGAAAGAATAAATTCATTTAATCTAAAATTGAATTAAGTGTAAGTCTCTAGTTTCTCCCAGTAGATTAGAATACCCCAGTAAGGCCTAATCTAAGAGATCCTTCCACCCCTTTGCTTTCTTGTGTTTCAGGATTAGCTGAGTAAAGTCCTGCTCTAAAGTTACTACTTTAATTCATTTAGCATTAGTTTTGTTTAAAAAAACAAAAAGCAACAAAGAATGAAAACACTTTTCACCTCCTTGAGCAGAAACATGGCTCAAGTATTACATTTCCTGGTGTTGCTTTTCTTTTTTAACTGCATTTTTTGCTTTGTTTGCTCTTTTCTGTTATAGATCTGCATAAGAAGAATCACTAATAACTACATTACGTACTCACAATTAAGACTATCTTAAAATCTCTTCTGCCAATGGCATTGATCCAAAATTTTACAATTTAGCCTCTGGTAGTTCTTAAGACAAAAGTCAAAAGCAGCAATATGGTTTAGTTTTGGTTTCGCTTGGTTTGTTTGTTTGTTTGTTTTGCTGTTTTGTTTGTATGTTTGTTTTTGTTGGTTTGATTTTTTTCCCCCAATATATCAGACAAGTGTTGCTCTCTAGGTCAGCCAATAATTTTCTTCCCTCTGGTCTGCTTGAGTTGATTTACCATGCTCTCCATTGCTCTTAACACTACTGCTCACATGCACTTATTAAGATGATCCATTTAATCTTACAACGTTCAAACACTTTCCTCTTCCAAAGTACCAAAATTGTCCATATTTTCCAATAAGTAGCATAGTCAGTCATGTAAAAGGAATACCTCCTTTTTGGTATCAAATTCCATCTATTGCTATGATGAGACAGCATGAACAAGTCAACTTGTAATAAAGAAAGTGGTTAATCATAGGCTTGTTTACTATTTTAGAGGGTTAGTCCATGATAATCATAGATTAAACTAGACAGTCATGGTACTGGAATAATGGCTGAAAGCTTTCCATTCTGAATTACAGGCAGCATGTAGAAAGAGAGAGACTGGGCATAGGTTTCTGAAGCCTTAGAGGAAGATTTCTTCCAACAAGACTATACCTATGCAAACAAGGCCAAATTTTCTAATATTTTCCAAATAGTTCCTCCATTCTGCATAGCACACACACAAATATATAAGCCAATGGGGATTCTAATTAAAAAAATAATGTGGGTTTTGGCTAATTAAATTATTTGAGTATTTGATTTTTTTCTACAAAAAAATCTTTTTTATCCAGAAAGACTTTAGAATTAATTTTTTGAATTTAATGGAAATTTCTTTACTTGATATATGATATGCTACAAAGAATTAATTCAGTCCTTCAAAATTTATCATAAAATTACACCATAATAGTGCAATGATGATGTGCAATCTTTAATTAACCAAGTTGTTGTGTAAAATGTTGACAAAATCAATTAGTAATGCATGAAAAATATACTGTACTCAGACTGAATTATCACACACACATACACAATAAATATTTGAAAAAATATATCAGTAATTTAAAGTGTCTTAAGATGTAGGCTTGTGACTGTTGCACTCTTGAACTAATAGTCTTGATTACCTTCATATGACCTATATAAAATTAGGCCATCATCTCCCTGTCCTGAGCACAGGAGATAGCTTAATGGAACCCACCCTTCCTTGAGAATTTATATGCAGTTAATGGTTGATGGGAGAGGACAAACATTCTCATCACTGATGTGCCTATTAATTAGGTGTGCATGTGCCTGGAAATAACTTCTAATGTTTGCGGCACATAGTAACTTCAAAACTCATCAAAATTATACCTGTAACAATTATAAAGGCAATGAAGTATGACCTATTGCTTATTTTATTTTCTCTACACTCAAAATCCATGTGTTTTATAGGAATGTAAGAATCCAGAGCTGGAAGTGGGACTCTAAAGAAAAGATACAAAAGTTTGCATTCATCTTCTGTTGAATATACAAAATTAGAATCAAGTATCCTTGTCAAGCCCAAGAAAGACATAAGTCCCAGAATGACCAACAACCTCATATTCTATGAAGCCCTGAGATTCTTTTTTCTTTTAAAGTGGGTTATCAAAAACAACAACAACAACAACAACAACAACAACAAACTTCTTTTCGTCAACAGAGAAGAGTTAAGCACTGTTTTGTCTCTAGAATCTAGAGGTTTTACTATCCACCATCTCCACAGAAGCCCTTCTGGGAGAATGAGATTGACAGGTGGAGAGGAATGCTTTATTTACTTCCTCATTTTGTGGTGAACTTCAACTATAAAGCTATTTTATTGCTACTTAATACCTGCAATTTTGTTATTGCCATTAATCATAATGTAACTTGCTGATATGGAGTATATCTGATTGGCACACCCTAGAAGGCTTGCAACTCATAAGTTGAGAACCACTGGCCTAGCTCTTATATTCCATACAACCCTGTATGTTTTGCAGTTTGTACATGAAGAACTAATCTAGGATTGGACACAAATATGCACATACAAATATATGCACAAACAAACAGAAGCACAAACATATGTGTAAACACACATAAGCATACATATACACATATGTTCATGTACACATGTACACTTATGTACATATAAACATGTGCATGCACACACAAACACATACATATGTATATGCATATCCACAGTAATAATGACACAATCACAGTACTGATCCAGTTGGTAATTTCTGGAAAGTCATGCTTATGCAATGGCTACATATTTATGTGTTCTGTGATTTAAAGGCTTCTTTTTTGATACATAGATTCTTTTCAAAAATGCTCTCTAACAAGTATAAGAAATTTTAATAAAATTCTTTATAAAACAATTTGATTCAGAAACTGTCAGAATCCCTTGGGATCACAGCATGCATGACCCTTATCCTCAGGAAACCTTTTAACTGCCTCTGCTCAGTGGTGCATTCTTTGAAGGCTGATAGACTTTCCAGTCTCTTTTTAAACAAACAAACAAACAAACAAACAAACAAAAACAAACAAACAAAAAAGTATAATTGTGGCTCATAAGTACTTGAAGATTCTGAAATATAGCTTAAATGTTTAAACCTAAAACTTCACTTGAAGAATACTGGTGAAGAACTTATGTAATTGGTCTATGTAACTCTATCAAAGCATTTCATGGCAAGCATATTTTTAATTACTAAAGTAATAAGAAGGTTGTGGAAATAACTATTTGCTATACATTTTCTTGTAATTTTCAAATTCAGTGTTTTATATGATGCACCTAAAGTATGGAGAAGGTCATTGAAAATAATTCTATAAATCAATATGTTAGGCCCACATTTTGTTGTCACATTGAACTAAGAACTTACTCTCAGTGTTTTGAATGCTTGTTGTATACTTTGGAGTAACTTATCTAGTGAGTAGGTATTATGGTCATACACAGATTGAAGAGAAAGAGATGATAGGTGGAAAAATGGCTCCTTTGCATAGTACTCATTCTATATTTCAGATTTAGGTTAGTACAAACACAAACAATATTGTATATCAGTATAAAATGACTTGAGGATATATTTAAATGAAAACCTATGCTATAACTGTCCCCCTACAAAGCGTTTTCTAAAAGGTTCTGTAAATTGGCCCATTTATATTGTGATTACTATGTAAACATGAGGAACTGCGGGTGGTTTCTTAGCATCTGTATAAAAGTCTGGGCATAGGGGTACATGCCTAAAATCCCAGTATCAGGAAGGAAACAACAGAAAGATCCCTGGTGCTTTCTGTCCCTGGAGCATAGCCAAATTAGTGAGTTCAAGCTTCACTGAGACACCCTGTCTCAAAAATAAGATGATGAACAATTGATGAAATAATCCAGCTTCCAACACTGGCATACATTTTTCCTCACAGTTGTGTAGATATACACCAAGCAATGTACATGTACACATGTGATGTTTACATAGAAATCACAATAGAGATGGGCCAATTTCCATAACCTTCTGAAAAACAAGGCACTTGTTGCTAATTATGGCCCTTTAAGGGAAAGTCTTGAATAAAAATTTTATGAATGTGGCAGATAAATCACTTCATTATCTCATGAACAAAATCTGTAAAATCAACAAAATCTGTAAAATCTTATGAAAGAGAGGCTAAAACATCGATCCTTAAAGATTAATTTTATTTTCAGTTATGTGTATGTGTTTGAGGGAAGAAGGTATGTACATGTGAACATAGGTACTCAAAGAGGCCAGGAGAAGCATAAGATGTTTTGGAACTGAATTTACAAGCAGCTGTGAATCACTCAACATGGATGCTGGGAACTGAACTTGGGTCCTCAGCAAGAACAATAACAGCTCTCAAAAGCTAAGGATTGCCCTTCCGGTCCCCACCAGCACCCGGTTACCTTGGGCACACAGTCGGTGTACTCCCCCACCATCTGTAAAGGACTCCCCACGCGATCTTGGGACCACCAGTGAGAGGAGCACAACATCTGTTCCAATCTAATCAAGCAGGAACTGGGACAGCACTGGGGAAAGAGAGGATCGGCTAGACAAGGAGCAGAGGTCTCTTCTGGTCCCCACCAGCGCCCGGTTACCTTGGGAGCACAGTCTGTGCACTCCCCCACCATCCCTAGAGGACTATAGGCGATCTCAGGACCACTGTGCAGACAGCTCCAAGCTCCTCAAAGGAGATACCACTCCCAGGCCTTGTAACACGCCCAGGATATTAGGACAACAGTATTCTAGGATAACAGGAGGTGGGTCACACCAGTATTTCAGGGTCTCAGTGGTACTTGACTGCCAAGATCTCAGACACTCCCAGAATAACCGGTTCACAGGAGCCCACAATCAAAGGATCACAGTGTTAGCTGGACTCGGAGGAGTCCAGAATCAACTGGGATTATAAGAAGGACAGACTCCAATCAGATTTTGTAGTGAGTGTCTACAACTTTGCAAATTAGTTTTACTTAAAATTTGGTTCTAAAATTTCAAAATATAGAAATAAATTCATAAAAATATAGATTTTGAAAATATAAAATTAGATTTAGAAATATGATTCTTTGCAAACCATGGTTTGCAACTAGGGATGCAAGCTAGATTTGCAATCCAAAAACTAAGTAGATTTAATAGTGTGTGTGTGTGTGTGTGTGTGTGTGTGTGTGTGTGTGTGTGTGTGTGTATGTGTGTGTGTGTTGGTACACATATATGCATAAAGAAGCAAGAGGCAAGAGGTCAACCTAAGATTTGTTTCTTACCTGATGTTAATTTTGATTTTGAAACAAAGGCTTTCCTGGCCTTGAGAATAGCAAATAGGCTATGCTGATACATGGATCAGTAGATTGTTCTTCAGTAATAGTGTCCTGAGAGAGGACTAGGAAATCAGAGGATAAAGGACATAGAGAAGGAAAGAAAGTCAGGGAGTGGGAGGCCTTGTAGAAACTTAGTTTTATGTTATGAAAGTTGATTAAGAAGTATAACATTTTATATACTCTTAAGGGGCAAAGGCAGCAGAACTAAGGCAATTTTGGCAAAGAGAGCACAGGATACCTTGGATACAGCTGACTTGGGAATGATAAACATAGCCCATGGTGAAGAGTTGGGTCTCTAGAAGCTGCAACCTCTATCTCTCTGAGTCTTATCTCTAGCATCATAGTGTTTATGTCTTCCCCTGGGTGAGAACAGAGAACTAATTAATGTTCCATTTGTCCTTTCATTAAGTCCTCTGAGAAAGACTTTGGTTAGTCTAGATCCCCCAAAATGCTGGCTAGCCAACAAGCTCCAAGGACCTGTACTTCCCTTGAGATTATTGTTAAGTATTAATGTGCTTAACTTTCTATGTGAACTTTGAGGTTGAATGCTGGTCCTCATGCTTGTGAACAAAGTACTTTTATTTTTATCAACTGAACGTTAACCCTAGTTCCCTGCTGGGCTAATTATTTTTAAAGATAGTATCTCTAACAATCACTGACATTCTGTAGGGTAGTTTTCCTTCTTGCATGAGTTATTAGCTATTGTATTGTTTAATACAATGTCACAAAGCAGTAATTCACATTATATGCAAATGACTACATATATATATATATATATATATATATATCTATTATTACAATGACATGTTGTAGTAAATATCATTAGTTCTTGAAATTCTGATTTCCCTTAGCATTAAAATGCACATCATCAGTAACCTAATTTTATTGGATTTTTTTCTTTTCCAAATTTGGGCTTTTGGCCTGTCCACAGAATGGTTGTGTTCTGTAAAGACAGACTTATAGAATGATTATATACAAAGTAAGATTTATTAGATGAGTCTACATTCTAGAGACTGCATAATTAGTCAATGGGATCTTCATATAGAAGCAGTTGAGAAACCACTATCTACTGAGACCATGTATCTGAATGCCTCACTGATTTCATTCTAGGACAAAAGGCCTGAAAGATACTGGTCTTAAGTTCAAACAGGAAGTTCAGCGAAGCTTTGTCAGTAGTGGCAACAGGAGAAAATGGCAAAATTGGGAGGCAATGAGACAAGGAACAAATATTTTCAGCCTTCCTTTTATCTGCTTCCCACCATAAGGTGCCACCCACATTTAGGGTAGCTTTTCATACTTGAAAGGTGTTTTTAATGGTTTAGCTACTAGTAATATTTAGATCCATAATTGACAACCAAGGATAACCATCATTGTGTCTACCAACTCAAACCCTGCTTTATGATGAATTCAGGGATTTGGTAATTTCATATATGTAATTTATATATTCTCTTTCATGTCTGTGATATAACTTCTGCTCAAGTGTCTAATCTATGCTTAAGTAGCCAGGAAAATATATTGCCAATCATAGGCATTATGCTGTATATAACCTGTGTACAGTTTACTAATACCACTTTCACCCAATGTTACACCTTTTTAAGAAACATTAACTAAGGAAAAACCTTAACTTCAGGGCTATTTACCAGATGAAACCCAGAGGAGCTCAATCAATAAAGATCATGAGCTTTCCTTTTGAAAAGAGATTAGCACACATCATAAGGCCAATGGGAAGCATGGGCTGTGTTGAACAGTCCCTTCAACTAGCTTGTTAACAGAAAAAAAGGTAGCAAGAGATCTAGGATAAATTATTCATTGTGTTATAAAATGGATCAGGCACTACACCTGGAGGAAGAACTGTGAGCTGGTACAATAAGTAGTACTGAACATTAATTTTACAAAGGCTACTTGACTTTACCTTTGGATGAGGCTTCTGTTTCTCTTCTCCCACTGGGAATTTGTGAGGTTGTAGCTGTTTTCTCAGCTTACTACTCACTGCCTCTCTTACCTGCTGTGTACTTTTCAGCTAGCCTATCTTTACTTTCAATTTAGGATTCACAAGTTACTTCTCTCTCTTGTTTACTCTGAGTCTTGATTACAGGGCCAAACAGAGGAAGTTTTAAATATGTTGTCTTAGCTAGAACACTTCAGGTAAGTTTGTAATATGAACCATTTTAAATGTTTCTGTTTAAAATTTCATGTGAGTGTAGCAGGTGTATACATATGTATAATGTATGTTCTGTATGTGTTTGTAGAGTATGTGTGAGTATGATGGACATATATGTATGTGATGTATGTGTTTGTGTGTGCATGTGTGTGTATGATACATTCAAGTGAATGTGCCAATAATAGCCTCCATATGAGCACATGTGGAACCAGACAGACCAGGGCATATGATAGATTCTATCACTATGCCTTGTTTGTTTTTGAGACAGGTGTCTCTCACTGAACCCAGAGCCAATTATTTCAGGTAGGATGGCTATTCAGAATCCTCTTGGATCTCTACTGTTATTGCTTCCCTGGCACTCAACTGACAGGCACACAGCCATGTCCATGCCCTGATTTCACAGGTATTGGGGAGGTGAACTCAAGACTCATTCTTATTCTCTAAAAGTCCCTGGAGGCTGTTTCTTGCAAAAATTCCTAACAGCCTTCGTCTCTGTGTTTTATTGTTCGTTCACTACAGCAATGTAATAATTTTCCAAAGACAAACAGACTCACTTTTTGAGGAAACAAACAAAAACTATCTCTGATTTCCTTTTGGTTAGATGTTGGGCTTTCACATTGAAACAGATTAAGAACATGTGAAATTCCTTTAGCCCCACATCTACTTTCAAACCAATTTTTTAAACAAGAGGTCTTACATGACCTCTTGTTTCTAGAGCCTATAGATATTAAAAGAGATGAAGAAAATATACAGTGATTTGAAAACTCCAGTCTTCTTTGACAAGTACTAAAATACGTTTTCAGAAAAATGACAGACTGGGAAAGGAAACACTAAGTAAAATGTTATATAGTAATTTCCTCCAAAATATATCATTTTCTACATGATGCAAGAAGGGGGGTTCTGGAGCTTAGGAAGTAAACACAGTTAGTGTTCAGGAAGCTGAAACTTCCCAAACTCATGTGGCACATCTCCATGGTTATGGACGAAGTCATCAACTGCTGGGGATCAGATTCACAGCCCAGTTGAAAGAAATGATTCCCCAGTTTGTCTGGCTAACTTCAGGATGTGCAGCGTCTCCAGGTCCAGTTTCCCTGCATGTTTTCCTCCTCAAGGGTGTTTTTTTTTAAGTTTGTTTAATTTATTTACATTATAGCCCTTGTCCCCCTTCTTCGTCCCTTCTTCCACATTTTCTCATCCCATTCCTCTTTCCCCTTGCCTCTGAGAGAGTGCCCACCAGGAGACTTCCCCCTTCCCTGGGGCCTCAAGTCTCATGAGGATTAAGCAAATCTTCTCCCACTGAGGCCAGACAAAGCAGTCCTCTGTCATATATGTGCTGGAGGCCTCAAACCAGGCCATGTATGCTGCCTAGTTAGTGGCTCAGTAGTAGTGCAACTGCCTATCATTTCTTCCTTACCCTGTAAGGTATCATAACCAGTTCTTCTGTAAGTAAACTGTACATAGGCCCGTGAATAACTATAATAAAGCTTGTCTGTTCATCAAGTTGGACTTGAGTAGAATCATTAATTCAGCCTGTCAGGATTTTTTGCTATTACAAAGTTCAGTTCCCAGGCCATAAAATGCTGCTACCTTCATGTTCTGTTTTTTTTTTTTTTTTTTTTTTTTTTTTTTTTTTTTTTTTTTTTTTTCTATTGAATTAACTCATTTAATACCCAACCAGATACTCAGCAATACTCTTCCAAAAGCAAAAATATAGAAACTAATATTGCCTACCCAAACTTCCAACTAGGCCGCAGAAGAGAGCAATGTAGAAAGTCCGCACTAGATAATTCCTCAAACCAGGAATTCACAAGTGAAATATAGGAAATGTTAGATTTAAGTCTGGTTGAAAGATGATAGATTTGACTATTCAGAGCATGGCAGAAGCAATGCACCCTGAAATTACAATGAATAACAAAGAATTAGTCATTTGAATTGTAAATAAATAGCAAATTTATTTATCAGAAAGGATGTCTGAGTTTACTAATGATGAATTTGGCTTATTAGAATAGAGTTTATGTTTTAAGATGGCTGAGTTATACACAAGTAGACATAAAATACTCTGATATTTTGCCTTTATGACATTTAATGCGTTCTTTTTGAGGTTTTATGATGTATTTATTATATCTGTGCACATATGTAGGCAGTTTAGTATATGTAAATATGTGTATAATACAGTGTAGCATGTAGCAGTATTTATATATGTTTAAGGACTTCCAAGTCAACTTAAGACACCCACAATAAAGTTCATAGCCGAAATGAAATTTAGTTGCCCCAGAGGAACAAAAAGCAGAAAATTAGAGACAATGACAAAAGATAAAAGACAAAGGAGAGAGGATGAGATATTTGTCACAGATGGATAAATGACTGCCTCTGGATAAATAGAAGACAGATATAACCCATCGGCAAACTGCAATTTATAAAGGTAAAAGAGGAAACCCTGTGTTAGGATGGGTTTGTTAATTTGGATTAGTCATGTTATTTAGAACAATCAAAGAAGGTTCTGACTTCTATACATGAATATTTTGATGGGTGGATCTCAGTAGTAAGACTCAGGAGGAAGTAGCCAAATTTGAGCATGGACTTGAAGGTTAGCTTGAGGAATACATCTTTTGTTGTTTGGGTTTTCTTTTTAGCATTTTCTATTTGTTCCTTTTAATTGCTTATTTGTTTTTGTATACAAAAGAGAGAAAAGAAGGTAAAAGGGCAAAATCTATGTACAATGTTTGTGATGTTCCACTGTGTTTGCCATGCTCATGCCTGTGACAATTGCTTCAGCATGTATTATACACCAATATTAATATTTGTAGGACAGTATATGTCATATGTGTACATACACACACACACACACACACACACACACACATATATATATATATATATATATATATATATATATATATGTATATCTTACATGTTTATTTCATATTGTGCACATACTAAGCAGCCAAGCTAACAGAATACACTTTTCCAACTACCTACACTTACATATTATTTTAAGAAATAGTATCATGAGCCAGTAAAGCAACCCATTAGGTAAAGATACCTGTTGCCAAGCCTGGAGAACTAAGTTATGTCCTCAGGACTCATAAAGTAGAAGGATAGAATAGACTCTTGAATTGTCCTCTAACTTTTATAACTGTTTTGTGATATACCAATATCTATCTATCTATCTATCTATCTATCTATCTATCTATCTATCTATCTTATACACACACATATACACACATGCACACATACTAAAATGCACATTAAAAATAAATTAAAATGATGTTTTATGTTACTTATAAAAACAGCATACTATCACTATTTTATGCATGAATGTGGTATATGTGCAGGTGCATGTGTGCTCATTCCTTCACATGTATGGGCCAACTAGAGGAAGATGCAAATGCAGAGGTCTTGCTTCACTCTAAACCTTTGAGACAATGACTCCAGTAAACCTCTAGTTTGGTTGGAGGCCATTAAGCACCAAAGACAGTGCTGACCCTGTCTTGAAGAACAGAAGTGCACATAACCATGCTCATTATATGGATCTTAGTTCATAATGTTTTCCCTATGTTATTCCTAATCATTGAGTTATCTTTTTGTTTGTTTGTTTGTTTTTTTGTTTTGTTTTTTTTTTTTGTTTGTTTTGTTTTTCAAGACAAAGTTTCTCTGGGTAGCTCTGGCTGTCCTGGAACTCACTTTGTAGAACAGGCTGGCCTCGAACTCAGAAATCCGCCTGCCTCTGCCTCCCAAGTACTGGGATTAAAGGCGTGTGCCACCACGCCCGGTATTTATTGAGTTATCTTTATAGCCCCAAATATTATTTAGTTTAGGTAGAGTCTCTGCTTGTTGCAGAAAACAGGTACATACATTGCTCAAATTATTCATGCTCATTCTTCATTACTTTATTATAGATTTTTGTTTTATGTCACCATTTATATAGTCATGTTTTCATCAGTATGAAAACAAGTAACATGTGTAAATGATTCTGCCACCAAGAGTCATTTAAATCTTAAAAAAAAAAAAAAAAAAAAAAAAAAAAAAAAAAAAAAAAAAAAAAAAAAAAAAAAAAAAAAAAAAAAAAAAAAAAAAAAAGGCCAGAAAGAGAATACTATCAATCAAATACAAACATACACTGAGATTTTATCAGGCTCCATGGGATTGGATGATCCATGAGGAATGTTCCTGTTTTCACAATCTAGTCTTTCTTTTCACTTTCAAAGTGAATGGGCAAAAACATCCCTCAATATGGCATGATTGTATCTTTCTCTAATGTATTTTCCTGAGTTTCATATTTCATAAAACAGTATGATATCCAACATTTATTAATTCAGGTTAGTACTTTTTGCATTATTGTGACTATCAGTGCAATTTCTTCTCCATTGACACTGTGATATTATATAAAGTAGGTTCAGGTGCAACTGCATTATTTAATCTGTTCCATTAGTATAACGGCACAACCAACACAAAATGCAGCCAAATATAAGAAAAATGCATAATGGATATTTAGAAATTGATGATGATAAAATATAATGCTTTCTTTTGTGAACTGTGTGCTCAAAAGTTCACATAGGCCAATAACTTTATCCTATATTTAAAATTCAAGGTCTACTACAAAAGATACTTTTCTGGCTTATGGGCATAAGGATGGCATTTTGTTTCCATATTAGGTTCAAGGAACTCAGCAAAGTTCCACGACTGATGTGACTGATCATTGCCTCCTCTCTTCTGCTATAATTCTTTGAGCTGGGCTCTCATGACTCAGCAGGATCAAAAATAAGAACAATGGAAGGCAATCTCTCTCCAGGCATTAGAGGCTGTAAATCTATTTTCATTTTGTCAAAACCAACTGCCAGTGAGCTTAGGCTGAGTTTCTATGATTTTTTTTCCTTCCAACTATATGATATTTGGTCTATATAATGATAATTGAGGCAGCATAATGAATTACCAATAATTTTTAGAATTCTTCTTTCTTGTCACCTCACCTTCTTATTGCTCTTATAGCTTAGATATAGTTTTTTCATTTCTTTCATTTTATTGTTTATCACTCTCATACTAATGAATCAGTCATTGCATATGCCAGTTCCCAAGCCTCCACATCTCCCAGTGGCAAACTTTCACATTTAAATCCTATATTTTATTCTTCCTTCTTTTTTCCCTTTCTAGAAACTTAGCCTGTCCCTCCCTTTCTTTAGTTTCTTACTTCTTGCTTCCTCTTTCATGAAATTTTCTTTCTTCATGACCTATTTCCCACTCCTCTTTCCACTTTCCCTCTTTGCATAGCCTCACTATGTAGCTCTTGCTGGCTTCACACTCACCAACCTCCTGCCTTTTTATCTAAAGATATGCTGTATGTTCTCTGACTTGTTACTTAAGTGGGAATGCCTTGGAAAAAAATGCTTATTTCCAATATCACAGCATGTACACACAAAAGACATACTACGGTGTAGCTTGTGTTTATAGTATTTGCAACACTGAATCTCCTTTTGTGACCAGGCCCACTCTTCTCTTTCCTCCTATACCACTTCCTTAGGAATACAGCTGATAATGACAGTACTTCCTATATATTCTCATGTCAGCAC
This sequence comes from Mus minutoides, assembly GCA_902729485.2. Classification (NCBI taxonomy): domain Eukaryota; kingdom Metazoa; phylum Chordata; class Mammalia; order Rodentia; family Muridae; genus Mus; species Mus minutoides. The sequence goes on along the minus strand of LR751411.1, from coordinate 81,311 downwards.
TTGGACAAATGAACTCAGGAAATTACACATGTACCATTTGGTTTTGATCTCTTCCTCTTCAAAGATTTCTATTAATCTGGGTAATATAAATCAATTCGACAACTATTCCTGTTTCAGAATAAGGATCCATGATGAAATAGTATCAAAGTTTAGCTATTAATGTACCCACCAATGCACTGAATATTTTCTAGTTTATAGCAACTCAGAGTAAATGTGTTATAAATATTTACATGTAGAAACCAGAAGAATTCAATTCTCCACTTATCCTATCTAGACACAAGGGTAGTTGCTGTTTGGGATGATATAGTAGATTGAGGTTGTAAGAAACTGTTAAACTGATCTACAGAACAGTGTATATTATATTCCTTCGGCAAAATATGAATGGAGCTGTGACCATGCTGTTGAAAGTATTTGCATCTCACTGGGATTTCAAGTCACACTTTTTCTAATAGCTAAGAGTGCCAAATACCATGTGTATTAGTATGTACTATATGCACATTTTAAAGAAAAAGTCTATTGTGTCTTTTGCTCACTAGGTACCTGATATTTTTCATATTGCATTTTAGCTTAATATATTAAAATATCCAAAATAATTTTTGTTTGTTGAAAATGGTTTAAAAATAAATCTGCTCATTCATGTAATTGCCTTTTAATTTCCAAAAATTTTGACTGGCCTTATTGCTCAAAAGAACTATGCAAGATCAAGACAGATCGATTTCAACAGAGATAGGGGAGGTGGACATAAATTCTAACTCAAGGCAGTATAAGTAATTAATTCCTTCTGCGAGATGGAGAGTACATTTTCTACAAGAACATTTCCCCTCAATTAGTGGAATGTCACATATCCAAGACCGTATGAACAGCACAAATTAGTCTGGACAAGTGGGGATAAATAAAGGAAAGAAAATGTTGTTTAGACAGGCAAGGGGGTAGATCTGTGGAGAAGCTGGGTCAAATTCATTGCACAATATTTAAAAATATATACATAAACTGATTCGACCAGTTTTTGCAATAATAGATTGTAGCCTCCCTCCACCTTGAAGCAGGCTGATTCAGACTTTGTTGCCACTGAATATGAGATCACCTGTGGTGTAGCCTTCCTACTTAGATGACTCTATTGTTATGTCAACCGCAGCTGCACTTCTCCAAAATACTGCTGCCTGCTGAGATAACCTTGAGACATTCCAGAGACACATCCTTCACAGGAGATACATCCTGCATGTCTTCTACAGGCTGGCTCCAGGCACCAAGAATGGATTAGCAGGAGATGGGCCTACCCTCTTTATAAGCATAGACTTTTAGTAAACTTTGTGGGCCTTGAACAGGAACTGTGTCTTGGCCTCCATTATTTCTCTCGCTGTTTCCTTCCATACAGCTCCAGCCTCCCACTCATGAATCCAGTTAGCATTGGCCGCAGGCGACCTACAGGTGGCGCCCAGAACATGGGACCGGAGGCTGGATGGACTGAAGGAATGCTGTCTTATGTGGAGCTCCACGAGAAGAGAAGAACAAGAAGATCATATCAGTCACAGTGAGCAACAGGTATTCATGCTAGCACTGGCTTTAAACTTCATCTTCTTTAAATTGTTGCTGTAGGTATGATAGGATACGGGCGAAGTTGAGACAGCGTTGACCGGCTCTAATTCCACTTAGGGGTTGTCAGCTGAAAAAGGGATTAGAAAATTCTAAACAGGCATTTGTCCGCAGCTTTCAAGAGCTGCTTCAGGTGAAAGGAGTAGGGTTTGAAAAACAATTGTTAGAAGATTTTTTAGATCAGATAGATTCTTGCTGCCCATGGTTCAGAAAAGAAAAAAACTTTAGATAAGAGAACCTGGGAGAGAATTGGAGAAGCTCTGAGAAACACCCAGGCAGATAATTTCACCCTCTGCCTCTGGGTGCTCATAAAAGATGCTATTGATGAAGAGACCTCGCAGGCGTCAGATATTGCCCAGGCAGAGCTTGACGAATCTCAGGAAGAATGCCTGCCAGAGAGGACTTTCTCAGAAAACTGCCACCTCAACCCTAAATTAGAAAGATATACAGAAGTGGATGCTCACAGTCATCTATATGATGGAACACAGGGCCCACAATGGAGAAGCTAGAGATAGAACCCCAGGAGCTGAAGGGGTCTGCAATCCTAGAAGAGGAACAACAATATGAACTAACCAGAACCCTCAGAACTCGTGTATCTAGGTCCATATGTAGCAGAAGATGGCCTAGTCGGCCATCATTGGGAGGAGAGGCCCCTTGGTATTGCAATCTTTATATGCCCCAATCCAGGGGAATGCCAGGGCCAAGAAGTGGCAGGGGAGCAGGGCTGGAGGGGGAGTGGGGAGGGAACTTTCGGGATAGCATTTGAAATGTAAATTAAGAAAATATCTAATAAAATTTATTTTAAAGTTCCACATATGAAAAAAAAAAAGAGAAAGATATAGAGATTCTGATGATGAGCTAACATTAGACAAAGAAGATCATTCAGAAAGAGGAGCCTCCAAATATTTTGATGAGGATTGGCCTCCTTGTGAATCTCCTGCTCTACCTATGGCCTCGTTCTTTTCTTGCCATCTAATCTCTTTCAGCCCCAGCCTGCCTTTCAGGAGTACTCCGAAGTGTATCGACGTCCGTCGAGTGTTATCTAACACTGTATCTAACACAATCTGTAAGACAACAGATTGTGATATTTATATCGATGTCATGGTAAATAAATCTTGTATACAAAACTTAACAACAAAACGGACATCTATCACCACCTTGATAAAAAACAAAATAAAAGAAACCAAATCCCTTCCCAAAATTACATAAAGTTTGTCTTGAACTCATTGTATAGTAAAAGGTAACATTGTATTTCTGATCTTCCCACCTTCTGCATTCTGAGTTATGAGAATAAAGGCATATGCTACTTTGCTAGTTTTATGTGATGGAACCCAGAGATCTCTGTGTAGGTTCTCTGAGTGAGAATTCTATAAACTGATCTATAGCCTCAGACCCTAATTTTAACTCTTGTCCTTTACCTTTCCTATGTGTCTTTCCTTCCATTGTTAGTGTTTCGGTTAGACACTATGCAATATTAATTCTTTCTGTATATTACACTTATGGGATGATTTCAGTGGTCATCAATGAAAATTCACAAGTATATTTTTATGGGACATGTAGCTGCATTTTACAAATTCATTACATTGATTTACTACATTAAAAATTAACAACTAAAGGGAAATTAAAAAGTAAATAAAATGTTTAATCACACTAATATAACAAAGCAGTGATTAATTAATTCAGTGAATTAATTTCAAGGTTTTAAGAACCTTTCAAAATCAGAGACTTAGTATGGAGAGAAAATGTATGCATTGTACCACATACAAAAATATATTGAAATATAAATGCAGATGGCAATATGATAACAAAGTTTTACATGCAAACAGAAGACTACCCACTCTGTAGTAACTTATTAAAATATACTTAAAATGACATTAATCCTAAGGCAAGAAAATGGAGACCTTACCATAATTTAAAAAAAAAATACCATTAAATGATAATAAGATGGTGAATAGTGAAGCCACTGATTAACCAGACTACAATTACTTTGGTGAATTATTAATTCCTATATTATTAATTCACATACTGTTTTAAATAGACATCAACAAAAATATTCCACTGACTATTTTATGAACAATATATAGTTTCTGTAAACTAGAAAGATTTGAAAATCAAGTTGAAAATGAAGAAATGTTGAGAATTTCTATTATGTTAAAATAGAGGAAATAAAATAACAAGTAAATATTAAAATTGCCAGTGCCTTTAGTCATGGAGAAAACATCAGAAAAATTATGACAGGGCAGAAAGAAGGCTACTGGTCAAGGCAGGAAACAGTGAAATTTCTTGTAAAATACACATTATTCAAAACCTTTTGAAAAGTTGTTTGTAGGACACAGAAAAACTATGTTAACTGCCTAGTGATTTCACCATAGATATATCCCCATTCTACATGTGTGTAAACAGAAATGAGTTCACATTTTCAATAATGTGTCAGCACTGTAAATGAAATTCAGCTGTAAAGGCAAAAAATCCAGGATAGAAAAACAATTCTTTTCTTTCTTTCTTTCTTTCTTTCTTTCTTTCTTTCTTTCTTTCTTTCTTTCTTTCTTTTTCAAGAGCGAGGTTTCTCTGTGTAGTCATGGCTGTCCACAAACTCACTGTGGAGACCAGTCTGGACTCAAACTCAGAAATCTGCCTACCTCTTCCTTCTAAGTGCTGGGATTAAAGCTATGTGCCATCACTGCCCAGCACAATTCCTAACAATAAAAGAACTGCTGGGGGAAATCACCATCACTGACCTCAAACTTTACTAGAGAACAATAGTGATAAAAACTGCATGGGATTGGTACAGAGACAGACATGTTGATTGGTGGTATAGATTGAAGACCCCAAAATAAAACGACACACTTATGGACGCTTGATTTTTGCCAAAGAGATAAAACATACACAATGGAAAAATGAATGCATCTTCAATAAATGATGCTGGTCTAACTCCCTGTGTGTATGTTACAGAATGACAATAGACCCATATTTGTCACCTTGAACAAAGTTCAAGTCCAAGTGGATCAAAGACCTCAACATAAAATCAGATACCCTGAATTTAATAGAAGAGAAAGTGGGAAAGAGCCATGAACCATTGACACAGGGGGAAATTTCCTAAAGAGAACTCCAATGGTTCATCTTCTAAGATCAAGAATTGATAAATGGGAACTCATGAAACTTGAAAGGTGCTGTAAGGCAAAGCACATAGTGATAAGAGAAATGTAAATCAATACCATCCTGAGATTCCATCTTACACCAATCACAATGGCTAAGATTGAAATTTCATGTTACAAAGCATGTTGGAAAAGATGTAGAGAAAGAGGAACAGTACTCTATTGCTTGTGGGAATGAAAACTGCTACAACTCTGGAAATCAATCTGGAGGTTCCTTGGAAAATTGGAAATAGATACCAGAAGACCCAGATATACCACTCTTGGGAATATACGCAATGCTACAGGGTCCATATTCCACTATGTTTATAGCAGCCTTATTTGTGATAGCCAGAAGCTGGAAACAATCTACATATCCCATGACAGAAGAATGGATACATAAAATTTGTTTCATTTACACAATGGAACATTACTCAGCTATTAAGAAGGAGGACATCCTGAATTTTGCAGGCAAATAACTTGAACTAGAAAATATAATCCTGAGTATCGTAACTCAGGCCCCAAATGACATGCATGGTATGTACTTACTATTAAGTGGATATTAGCAAAAAAAAAAAAAAAAAAAAATACAGAATACCGAAGATATAGTCCATAGAAATCAAAAGGGTCAAAAACTGAAGTGCCCAATTGAGGACACCTCCTCAGTCCTACTTAGAAGACAAACGAAAGCACTCAAAAGTGGGGTGGGAGTGAGGGTCCTGAAGGAAAGTGGATAAGGGGATTTGGTGGGAGAGATAAAAACCTGATGTGGTATTGGGTGACAGAAAAGGACTGAAGCCCTGAGGGCCAGCAGAAAGAATGAAACAGGCAACCTCAGGAGATAGGAGGTTGGGGCAACTCTCCAGAATGCACCAGAGTCCTGGGAGGTGAGAGATTCTCAGGAGTCAAAGAGAGAAACTTTAGATGAAGTGCCTGATAGTAAGGAGTTGGAACTTATAAAGTCTACCTCCAGCAGGATTACAGGTCATCAAGTGAGGGATGGGGTTGCCATCTCACAATCACAACTTTAACCCATAATTGTTCCTGTCTGAAAGAATTACAGGGATAGAAATGGAGAGAATTCTGAGGAATAGAAGGTCCAGTGACATACCCAAAGTGGGATCCAGCTCAAGGGGAGGTCTCAAGGACTGACACTATTACTGAGCCTATAGAGTGCTCATAAAAAGGGACCTTTATGCTCTCTGAAAGACCCAATATGCTTCTTAAAGTGTCAGATGTAGATATTTGCACCAAACAAATGGACAGAATTTGCTAACCCCTGATGTTGAATTCCTAATAGAAGCAGAGAATTCTGATAGAAGCAGAGAAGGGCAATCCTGTAGGAGGACCAGCAGTCTCAATGAATCTGGACCCCCGGGATCTCTCAAACACAGGACCGCCAAACAGGCAGCATACACAAGCTGATTTGAGGCCCCCAACACAGATATAGAAGAGGACTGCTGGGTCTTTGTTCATTCAGAGATGCCATAACTAACTCTCAAGAGACTGGAAGCTACAGGGAGTTTAGAGGTCAGATGGGGTGGAGAAGTGAGAACATCCACATGGAGACAGGAGGTGGGGAGGTAGTATGGGATGTGGAACAATGGGACGGAAGATCAGGGATGGGGGATAAAATATGAAGTGTAAAAACTAAATTAATTAATTATAAAAAAAACAAAAGCACAAAAAAGAAAAAAGAAAGAAAGAAACCCAGGAGGATGAGCTCAGCCTCTTGTAAAGTCAGATTAACTGTGTCATATCATACATGAGAGCTCCGTGGCTGGGCAAAAATTCGTGCCCCATCCAGGTAGCTATGGAGGCTACAAACTGTCATTTTCTGAGCGTTGCATGTCTGAGACTTCCTATTCCATCCACAGCCTGGTCCAAATCCTAGCCCTCTCTCTTTTTCCTCTTCTTCCTTCTGGGATGGAGAATCCCCACCATATCCTTCACCCAGATATTGACTTCTGCCATCTTTATTGACCAGTTAAAGTGTGTGTGGGGGGGAGTTTCAATAGAATCCCATGGGTCCACTCATCTTCAGAGCAGTCCCTCTTGAAGTTGCAGACTAAGCATCAAATTACAAACAGCACTGGGGTAACCCACAGTAGACTACAATGTGAAATTATAAAATTAATAAAACATCTCTCTACTAAGTTAATTTTGTCGAGTTATTTCATCATAGCAATAGAGATGAAACTAGAGTTCCAATTAATAGCATAAGATTATATGTTGGAGGATAATTTTGGAATATGCCCAGGAGTGGTAGAGCTGGTTCCTCAGGTAAGTATTATGTCCAATTTTCTGAGGAGCCACCAGACTGATTTCCAGAGTTGTTGTACCATCTTGCAATTCCACCAGCATTGGATGTGTGTTCTTTCCCCAGATCTTCACCAGCATCTGCTGTCACATGAGTTTTGATATTAGCCATTCTGACTGGTGTGAAGTCAAGTCTCAGACTTATTTATAAAATCCAGAAGCTGGAATCAATGCAGATTTCTCTCAACAGAGGAATGGATACAGAAAATGTGGTACATTTACACAATGGAGTACTACTCAGAAATTGAAAACAATGAATTCTGCAATGAAATTTGCAGGAACATGGATGAAACTAGAAGATAGCATCCTGATTAAGCTAACCCAGTCATAAAAGAACACACTCACTGATATGTAGATATTAGGCACAAAGCTCAGAATACCTACAATACAACTCAGACTATACAAAGCTCAAGAAAAAGGAAGACCAAAGTGTGGTTGCTTCAGTCCTTCTTGGAAGGGGAAATAAAATACTCATGGTGGGAGGAGGGTAGGAGGGATTTGAGAGAAAGAGAGGAGGGCAAAGGGTGACAGGATTAGATATGGAAGGAGACAGGGGTGATATACAGAGGATCAGCAAATTGAACAGAGGTGTGTAGCAATGGGGGATGGAGAACTAGGGGTAGCCACCAAAAAAGTCTCAGATGTAAGGAAAGCAAGAGGCGCTCAGGACCCAATAGGGATGACAGTAGCTGAAATACCCAAAAAAGATGTTAGAGAACACATAGAGGCCATATCCAGAAGTTAGGCAAGATCCCCATTTGAGGTACGAGGCCACCCACTCATCTCTAAAATTTTAACCCAGAACTGCTCCTGTCTCTGTTCCGTGTTTAGTCTGGATAAGGTTTTGTCTAACTTTATTTCTTCCATTATGTTCTTGTGTTTTTCTCTTGCCATCTGCTTATCACTGGTGGTAGTTGGTCTTGCTATCTCTGACTGGAGCCTGTGCTTTCTGTGAGCCTGTAAGCCTGTGATCTTAGATGTGTCAGCATTCCTTGGAGACCATCTCTCTCAGTGAGGGATTTGGGTCCAGAGACCTGTTCCACAGTGTTTTAACTCTTGGGTGTAGATGGAGATCAAGTGGATCTGGTCCCTAGTTGCTCTGATATTCCTGATCCCTGTGATATCCTTTCAGGTTTCTCTTTGACCAGTTAATAAAGCAAAAGTGCTCATATCACCTGTGAACTTAGGAGTAACAGCACTCCTGTGAGACCATCTGTTTCTGGGAAGGATTTGGGTCCAGAAAGCTGTGCCACAGGTTAAACTCTGGGCCACAGATGGAGCTGATCAGGATTTTATAACAGCTTCTGTCTCAAAATTTGTTATCAGAGCACCACAGGTGGACTCACTTATTTAATACAACAAAGGCAACTTGCTACTCATTAGAAATGCCTAAATGTCTAAGGCATTTGGAAGAATGTCTAGAATGTTCTGTAAGGCCCCAACAGTAATTACCACTAAGAAAGTTACGTTAAGAATTTCCAAGCAGATGATGATTTCAAAAATGCTAAACATAGGATTATGAACTCAGCCCACATTTGGCACATTGAAAGATGGAGAAATCACAGAAAGAAGAAAGAATATAATGTTCAGAATTGAGTCAAATAAACTCTATATAACTTACTGTTCGATCAAATAGAGAGAAGAATAGACTTAGCATTTAGAATTAAAATTCTCATAAATCTGAGCACAGATATTACTGTTTGCATGATAATGGAAAATACTATAATAATTCTGCATAATTTATCATATGCCTTAAATTAAAGTAGATACATACTTGTCACTGTAGCATACACCTATAATAAGAGAATTTAAATGACTTGGCAGGATAATCATGTACTGTAGGCCAAACTGAGCTCTCCAGAAACACCCTGCCTCATAAAATTAAAACAAGTAAGAGGCAATATCAACAAAACCAAATCTGTATTACTTGCAATGGTAGGCCATTCTCTAATGAATGTTACATATTTTCCTCAAACTGTTGTATAATGTTGAGTTTATAAACTTTTCTTTTAAAAGATTTCATAAAGAAACATTAAAGTTGATGGTTCATAAAATGTTATCTCTATATTTACACAAAGAGTTTTTACTGTTTATTCTAGTTCCATTCTGTTGCTACCACAAACAGCAAACAGCAACTTAGGAAATAAAAGGTTAGTTTAGTTTACAAGTTTATGTTACACTTCATTAGACAGAGACATCAAGGAAGCAGGATCATAAAACAGCTAGATACTTTATTTCTACAACCATGAGAACAAAGCAAAAGTATGCATGCTTTTAGTATTCAGTTTTCTCTATCCATTCTGGTGCACGAATTCAGAGAATTGTGCCATCCACAAAAGGATTGATATGTCCACATTAACTGTTGTAGCTAAGTTGGCCTTTCCTGTACACACCAACTGGTCATTATGGGAGGAAGCATACAACTAGCTAGATTCAGAATGAAAATCTTTTAGATGTATAAAGTCTACAATCATGATTTGGGTCATTTGGCACAGTATTTGCCATGCAAACACAAGTTTTTGAGTTTAACAATAATCTACCTAAAATCCCCAGATATGTGGATTAAGATTTGTATTACGACCACGTAATAGACAAGTGCATCTCTTGGGTTTGCTGACAAACAAGTATTTGCCTACTTATGGATCCACTGGTCAGTGATAGTCCATGTTTCCAAAACATGATGTGGATGGTGCCTGAGTAACAGGACTCTAGGTTGTCATCTGGCTTCCATGAATATGTATACATGTGCCAATAATTTCTGCCCACAACTCTCAAGCAAAAGAGTAACTGTATGCATGAGCAATGAGGTCTTGTTTTCTCTGTCCATTCCTTTCAGTTCTTTATTTTTTTCTAGTATGGTTTGAAAGCCTTTCCATAGTCTGAATACCACTGTCTCATAAGTGAGCATCACCAAGAATGTCCACTGGAAACTACATCACTCATAGCTAAGCACATGAAGAGAAATAAGATTCTCTCACACCTATATTAATACTAACACTGTAGCATAATAGAATAAGTTGAATTAATGCACCTGCTAATTGGCTGAGGCAGATTTGACAGTTATTACTTCGGGGAATTGGTTAGGCAAGAAATTAATATTTAAGCAGGACTATAATCAATGTATCACCTATATTAGCTACCTGATTGCATACAAGGGTTCATTATTAAGTTGACTCTGCAGGGCTTACTGGATATTGGAGTCTCAAATGTGTTACTGGTGCCTGGGAGCAACTTCCAAGCAGTCTTATGAGAAAGAAGGTATATTTAAAAGGATGTAAGAGTAGAAATTTGTCACTTAGAAAAACCCATTTGAGCCATTCATACATTAAGAAAATTATACAATTATTTTTGTACCGACTTAGCCCAACATTTGTTGAAGTAATCCTCTATTAAAATGTTGAACTTAGCTCCCAGTACTTCCTCTGATATCATTAAATATGTATGGGTGTCTAAATTTTTCCAACACCTTTATGATGCATAGAATGATGTATCTGAATATTATGTGGATATTTATTAGCATGCTATAATTATGTTTAATAATGAATTTTGTAGTGATGTTTGTTAAACATGTATGTAGTGTATGTTGATAATATTCACAGTCTTACCCTCTGTGGCCCTTCCACACCTGCTTTCCCATGCTCCCAGAAATAAGACTCTTACTCAAAATATACAAATAACTTTACAAAATAGCCAGGCACTTCTCTGAGTTGATATAACTTAAAATACCACATTTATTCTTGCCTAATTTCTGCTAAATGGCTGGTAACCTCTTTTCAGGTACCATGAGTCTGTCTTGTCATATCATCCCTGGTGAATTTCCTCCCTGAACCTACCCCAGAATCTTTATTGTCTCCCAAATGTCTCACCTCTATTTCCTGTGTAAGCCATAGACCATAGATGTTTGAATTTAAGGTGATGCATCCATACACTGCACAAAATGTTCTCTCTACATTAAAACACAGGAATCATTAGCTACTGCTGTTGCAATGAAGAATAAATGCTCTTATGCCCCCTGCAAATATGGAATTGTACAATGCATTTTTGCCCCTGTTTATCAGATCCCACATTTGAGAGCAAGATCCTTTGAATGGATATTTGTAACACTGAGTACACTGTGGATGTCAAAAATTTTCCAGCACCTTTAAGACACACAAAATAATTTATCTGAATATTATGTGAATATTTTTATTAGCATGCTATAATTATTTTTGATAATTAATTTTGTAATGATGTTTATCACACATGTACGCAGTATAGGTTGAACATATTCACTGTCTTTCTGACAACTGCTTCTTTTTATCTCTTCCCAGATAGCCCCACTGATGTATACTTAGGCTGCCCTGCTGTGTGAAGAAGGATTCCCACATACTGGTTCTTGATGGGTGAGAGTCCTTGCTTGTCCATCCTGTTTACTCATTGTTCATACTGAAAAATGGGTGCATACAATTTACTCAAGGTGGAACATAAATTAAATACTTTTTTGCAGGAAGGAATGTCCAAAGGAAGAGAACCTTGTTGGCTACAAGCTATCAGTATAGATCATTCCATATGATAACTGCTTGATGATGTTTCCAGCTCTGCACACAGATAATTTCCATTTGTAGAATTGAATCTAACTCTGATCTAGTCTTAAACTAGAGATACCATACAAGGAACCGTTCTTCATAATGATTTTTTTATAGTATTGTAAAAGTGAAATACAGGGTGATTCTGGCCATCCTTTATATATGAATTCAAGACCAGCCACATGAGACATTCTCTATAACAACAACTAATGTTAGCACTAAGATATTCTGTACATAATGTCTGGAATGAACATATATTATGCTACTTTTAAAAAATAATTATTTTGGCTATGTGTGTTTGAATGTATGACAGCTGAGTATAAATGTTCTCAAAGGCCAGAAGAGGTTATCAAATCCACTGAAGCTGCAGTTACAGAATGTTTTGAGATACACAGCATCTATCTGGGTAACCACACAGCTGTTAAGGTATTATTTTCATAACACTACACATAATGGTGCACATGCCAAGTTTTATATTTTCCACTCAACTTTTGTTAATTGGTCTCTTTCCAACTCAGTTATTTAACACAAAATTTGCACATACATTTATAATATATATATATATATATATATATATATATATATATATATATATCCTTGATGTTGTATATCCCAAGAATAAATACAATAAATAAGGAAAAATAAATAAATAAATAAATAAATAAATAAATCATGTGGGATGGCAAGGTGTCTCAATGGATATTGTATCTTACTGCCAAAACTGATAATTTGCCTTCACCCCCATGATATACATGGTGGAAGGAAAAACTGAAACTGGTTTGCTGACCCCCAACATGAGTACTCTTGGTGTGTATATAAGCATGCATGTGTGTGTGCATATGAGCATATACAATAATGCATTATGTGCCACTCTACTGAGCCACACAGATGTAAGATGTGTCTAGAGGGCAGTGAAATGATAGATAACTTTCTCAGTGGAATGCTTCTGTTGCCAGCATAAGAACCAGATTTCACACCAACTGCTCATGTACAAGGCCAGCATGGTTGCCTGTCTCTCTAATCCCAGTCCTCTGACTAGCCTTAATTCCTTTACATAGGCAGTGTGACCATAAACTTCTCATTCTTCTGCTTCTACCTCCTGAGTGATAAGGTTGTAACTAAGGCAATGGATTTATTGGATACTGGAAGTTGAATGCAGAGTTTTTAGAATGCTAGACAAGTTCCATCACAAAAGAAATATCCTCAGCTCAAATATGAGCTATATTTCAAGAGATTAAAAAATATCCCATCTGTCTACTTCACTATGGGGCATGATCTTTGTAGCTAGTTCAATCATTTTTCTTTATATTTCCTAGGTGGCTATTCTCCAAGAAAGAAGACAAAATACCATGTAAGCAAAATCCTTCTCTGAAATGAAATTTTCAGTTCTTTTTGTAAATTTAAATGTCTTAAATACTATATTCCTAGATCTACTAAGTTAGACCATAGATAAGACTACATTTAGGTGTTCACAGAATCAGTGGCTACAGGCCGATCATGGGAGAAACCTTCCCAGATACAATGACAATAAGCTTTCCTTTTCCAATAATTTTTAATACCCCCTCTCTCTATTTCTTCCCCTTTGTTCTTCCTGCTTCTTCCTCCTTTACTACAGAATGGGTCTTATTTAGTCTAAATTATCCAGAATTTCTGTACAAGAATCAATAACCTTGAATTCCCCATCCTTCTGTATCTACTGTACAATTGATAAGATTACTAGCTTGAGCTACCATGGCTGGTTTATACAGGACTGGATCAAACCCAAGGCTTTATGTGTGCTAGACAAGTACTCTCCCTAGTACATAGGAGATAAATTATATCCCTAAGCAGGCTTTATAATTTAAATATTTTTTATTACCACAGATTTAACATGGATTAAGTTCTTATCTTTTTCAGGAAAATAAATCCTTTGCTAAAACTATTTAATCTATGCTACTCAATTTTATTCCCTGTTATAAAATGTCAGCAGAGGCAGGAAAGTGTGGAGATGCTTTTAAAGATGGAGGACTGCAGACAGAAATACAGACTCTAAGCCTCCATACCAAGTATTCAAGTATTCTAAGAGTGTTGCCTTTTCATCGAGGGATAGAATTCTTTAGAGAGAAATATATATACAAATGTATGTGTGTGTGTGTGTGTGTGTGTATATATATATACACACACACACAAATATGTAGTTCCACCATATGGAAAAAAGACTGGCATTCATCCAATATGATGTCCCCCTGTATCAATACAAACATTCTTTCCCTTAGCACTGTCAATCCCTAGAGGCTTCACTGAGTTTTATAAAATCAGTCATATGAGCAAGTACAGCCAAACACATTTTAATGATGAGTAAAGGCAAGTAAATTATAGCTTAATAATTGCCAGATAAAAATAATTTTAGTTCAATCTGCTTTGTTCATTTTCTTATCTAATTATAGGGGTAATTGAAACATCATTCCCTTATAATGATTCCATATTTTCCCTAAAGTATTCAAATTTTGTACTTACTGGACTCTGATGCTCAACAACTAGGATTTATCCATGAAAATTATGCAGTTGTGCTATGCACAGAGAGGGTAATGAATATAGTAAGCAAATTTGCATTAGACTCTTCAGAATTATTTATATTTATTTAATAATTATTATGATAACTATTTTGTTTGTATTAATCTAATTTTGGAAAATCTAAGATGATTGAATTTTATATAGTTTTATCTGGAAAAAGAAACATTCTGTAAAAATAGTTGTTCATGATTGCCATTTCAATTATTCCTCAGCAATTAGAAATCCTTTAGCTAGAAATCTTGCTTACTGTAGCCCTGAGATTCCATTTTTTATATTTGAAGATATTGAGATATAATAAGTCTAGAGGGCAGTGAAATGATAGATAACTTTCTCAGTGGAATGCTTCTGTTGCCAGCATAAGAACCATATTTCACACCCACTGCTCATGTACAAGGCCAGCATGGTTGCCTGTCTCTCTAATCCCAGTCCTAGTGGAAGAAAAATATCTCTTATCTTTCTGACCAAGAAGACTGAGGATCTCCAGGCCAATGCAAGTCTCTGTCTTAGATATTAAACAAAATGAAAGATAGATACTTTCTGAGAAATTATGCATGCACGTGGCCTCTCAGTTCTACATCCATCTTTACTCCTATAGGTGCACATGAGCAAGCACACACACACACACACAAACAAACACACACAGAGGGACTCTGAAATATATTATTAATATTCCTCAGGACTCATAACAACTATCGATATCCTGAGATATCTACAACAAGACACTTAAACAGAGAGCCACATGATATCCTAGACATGTAAAACTAGGAAAGAGAATAAGAACAACAGACATAAAAATCACAGGCAAAATACAAGTGATGGAAGACAGAAACTCAGGAGTAAAAGATAAAATATGGTAGAAATTGGTATAACAGTCAAAGAAATTATTATTAAAATCAGAGACATGAAAAGGGTGCTGACTCCCAATTTTTCAACATAGTAGTAGATATTCTAGGTAGGGAAATTATACAATTAAAGGAAATTAGGAAGATACAGATTAGATAGGAAGTCAAATTATCTCTATTCATAGATAATGAGATAGTATATATAAGTGACCCCAAAAATTCTACTAGGGGAATTCTACAGCTGATAAATACATACACTTCAGTGGCTGTATACAAAACCAACTAAAAAATATCAGTAGCACTCCTTGGTGTAAATATACAACTGAGAAAGTACAAAAGACTTAAAAATGGCTACATATAATATAAAAGATCTTTCTGCAGCTGTAACAAGCAAGTGAAAGACCTGTATGAGAAGATCTTCAAGTCTCTGAAGAACAAAATTTCAAAAGATATCAGAATATGGAAGGATCTCTTATGCTCATGGATCAATAGGATTAACATAGGAAAAATGAACAATAGGCCTAAAATAATCAACAGATTCAATGCAATTATCAAGAGTACAACAAAATTCTTTACAGATCTTGATAGATCAATTGCCAAATGCTTTTAAAAATATAGTTATCAAAATCCTGTACAATATAAGAACTTTTACAGGCATAACTATCCCTGATTTTAAGATACACTACAGAACATTAGTATTAAAAATTGAGTAGTATTGGCAAAAAAAAAATCACAGAAGACATTCAAAAGAATAGAATTGAAGATTCAGAAATAAACCCATATACCAATGGTCACTTGATAATTAAGAAAGAAGGCAAAACCACACAATGAAAAAGGAAAAGAATCTTCAACACAGTGTGCTGTTGTAACATGTGTTTGTACAGAGAAGAATGCTAAAAAGACCAATATTTATAACACTGTACTAAATTCAAGTAAAAATGGTTCAAAGATTCAGCATAAAAACACACTAAATCTAATAGGAAAAAAAAAAAAAAAACATCCAAAACCTGGGGGACTGACATGAATTTATTGGCACAGGATACAAATTCCTGAACAGAACACTAATAGCCCATGTACTACAGTTAACTAATAAATGGGTCCCCATGAAACTGAAAACTTTTGTAAGGCTGAGCATATTATCAAAAAATGGCAACATAAACATGAGTAAAAATTCTTAAGCAGTCCTACATCTGAAAGAGGACTAATACTGAAAAGCTATAAAGAAGTCAAGAAATTAGACATAAAACAAACAAACAAACAAATAACACAATTAGTAATGGGGTACTGATATAAAGAGAGGATTCTCAACAAAGGAATATCTAATGACTGAGAAACACTTTAAGAAATTTTCAACATCCTTAGTCATGATGGAAATACAAACCAAAATGAATCTGACATTTTATCCTATACTAATCAGAATGGCTAGGATTGAAAAATCAAGCGACAGAACATGCTGGCAAGGATGTGGAGCAAGAGGAACATAATTCCATTGCTGGTGGGAGTGCATACTTTCACAAATGACTTGAAACTAAATTTGGCAGTTTCTCAGAAAACTTGGAAGATTATTACCTTAAGACCCAGGTATACCACTCCTCAGTATTTGCCGAAAAGATTCCCCACTATAAAACAGGGATATTTTTTCAGCTATGTTCATAGCAGTCTTCTTTCTTTCTTTTTTTTTTTAACTTTTTTTTTATTAGATATTTTCTTTATTTACATTTGAAAAGCTGCCCCAAAAGTTCCCTATACTCCCCTGCCCTGCTCCCCTACCTACCCACTCCCAATTCTTGGCCTTGGCACACTCCCCGGTACTGGGGCATATAAAGTTTGTAAGACCAAGGGACCGCTCTTCCCAATGATGGTACATCTACACAATGTAATACTACTCAGCTATTAAAAAAAAAAAAAAAAAAAAAAAAAAAAAAAAAAAAAAAAAAAAAAAAAAAAAAAAAAAAAAAAAAAAAAAAAAAAAAAAAAAAAAAAAAAAAAAAAAAAAAAAACAAAAAAAAAAAAAAAAAAAAAAAAAAAAAAAAAAAAAAAAAAAAAAAAAAAAAAAAAAAAAAAAAAAAAAAAAAAAAAAAAAAAAAAAAAAAAGTCTTCATGAATTTTTTTGCAAGTAGATAGATGAAAGTTAAGAATGTCATCAAGAGTGACGTAGTCAGACCCAGAAACACAAGTATGGTAGGTACTCCCTTAAAATTATTTAGCCATAAAGTTTATGATAACCATGCTATGATCCACAGTCCCAAGAAACTCTGTAATAAGGAGGGCCCAAAGCAAGATTTGTGAACCTCACTCAGAATGGGAAACAAAAGAGTTATAGAAAGTGGATGAAGAGAGGGATCTGGTTAGGAGCGTGGATGAAGTGTGGTATTGATATTGTGATCAGATGTGTATCAGGTAGTGGAGGTTTGGAGAGGGCATGGAGTAAGCCTGGAAATTGGTAGTGGGAATCTTTTGGAATCGTTAGAGGACTGGAATGAGGTAAGCTATGGGGAACCTATGGGTGTGACCCTGCCTGAGATTCTTATCAACATGGGTTTTAGAGAATGGCCATTCTCCCAGTCTCTGCTGCATCTTTATCCCTGGGCATCTTGTAGCCATGACAAATTTGGTGTCAAATGTTTTGTGGAGGGATTGATATTCTTCACTTTCCACTGTAAGTCATCCTTACAGGAAGTGGTCATTTCAGTCTCTTCATCCACTTTCTATAACTGTTTTATAAGTCTTATAGTAGACAAACTAGCTTAAAACTTAATTAAATTATATTCAAATCACTGACCTCTGAACATAAGGCAGTCTCCAGAGAAAGGATGATTTGCTTAGTGGACCATGAGCTGTAGATTGACAAGTACAGTTTTCAAACTTATTATAGGAGAAGTGCCAGAGGGGAGAAGAGAAATATTTCAGGATCTGCAGTTTATGTTTTGCCTTCAAGGTGTCCCCATGGCTGCAGAGAAATTTTCTGTTCTACATAATAATTAACATATTTTAAATGTTTGACCATATGCGAGTACATCTGTGAAAAAGACTCAGTATGGCTGCCTCCTGTTTATTCCACACTAGGTTTTGTTGGGTTTTTTTTTGTCTTTTTTCTTTCATATTTTTTTTCTTGTACCAGAAATGTGGTATACCAGCTTCCCCATTTGACCCAAGTTGAATATTTTGCTAACTTGGCTGATTTAGCATGTAGCTATGCAAACCTGAAATGTGAGAGGACAGCACATGCCTGTGAAAGAATACAACTCATTAGTGTGTTAGTTCCCCTATCTGCCTTCCAAAATTATAGTTTAAATCAAATGCAGCTGTGGTTGACCAGGAAAGAAAATAGGAGTGATAGAATTTACAGATTTGTCACAAAAATCACAATTGGTAGCTTTAACTTTCAAAGAGGCTTAATAAAAACTTGTCAGGAATTCATGGTATAGAAAAAAGGGGCTAGTTTTTAAGATTGAATCACAACATAATTCTGGAAGTACATAATATTTTTGAGTTACATTTAGTAAGAAGAACTGTGTTATTGGCTCTTGCTAGAAAATGGGTAAAGACAATGGTCCATAATCATAGTAAGTGAATTAAACCAATCACAGAGAGACAAATATCACGATTTTTCCTGAGTTTATCACTCCTAGATTTTATAGAAAAATATTAAATCATGTGTGTATATAATTTTGAACACTCCTACTCACATATAAGTTGCTCAAAACAATGACTATTGGTCTCAAATACATTCATGAGTACCTAGGCCATATATTTAGGCTAATTCTCTGACTAGTTCATAATGTAATAACCTATTTATTCTAATGTAATTTCTGCCATGTAGCTGTTTTCCTCTGCCCAGCTTTCACATGTCTGTCTTCCATTATACTCTGGTAGGAATCCTCCCAAACCTGGTTCTATTCTAGAACTATTTTTGCTTATCTAATGTCCCAACTTCTAGTCTACGCTTTATTATTGGCCTTATGGCCACAGAGTTTTTTTGACAGGTGATGCATTCATTCAATACATAATATATTCTGTCTCTTCAGAGAGACACACAACACAAAGAGACTCCCCCCTTCCATATATATATATATATATATATATCATGAGTCTTCAACTTTATCTTACTCACCCTCATACTCTAGGCTCAGTTTCCAGGGTTACATTATCATGCCCATATTCTAGGCTTTGTTTCCAATGGTTTCCTTTCTGTATCTTGATCCTTAACTCCATTTGGATTAATGCACTGAAAAAGGAGAATCTACAAACCCTTAAAATTCCAGTAGAAAGGGGAAAAGCATTAGGATGGATAGGATGCAGAAAGAAGAGGGAAAAACAAATGCAAGAGCTCAATGGAAAGTTTACTCTCTGGTGATGGGAATGTCACAATTCAAGGATCATCATTACATACTTGTCTATTGAATGCTGCTAACATAAGCAAAACATAAATCCTAAATTATGAAAACAGATCATCACCATCTAAACACTTTTAGTATTGTCCTTACAAGTGTCATTATGGGGAGGAAGTTTGGCAGGAGGCCCAGCTTTACAGTGGTTGCAGAATCACCAGTAAATTAGTCTAGTCAAGAACACTTCACAAATGGAGTCTTATGATCCCTGAATATACAAATTCAAACTGTGGTCATTCTACTTAAGAGGAACTATCCTTTTTCCAGACCATAATCTCCAATGCTTTCTTTGCCACTGTAAAGGAAGAGAAACATTTGTGTGAATACAGATTTTGAAAAGGCCATCAAGAAAGCTAGAGCTCTGCTATTGTGCTCTCACAAAGGATCTAACTTCCATTCAATGAACCCATATCAAATGACTCACAGCTGCCTATAACAGCAGTTACAGAGAATTTGTCATCTTCTGCTGGCTTTTGCAGATACCACACTTACATTAAGTACATACACAGATACATGTAACATAAAATTAAAATCTTTTTTTTCATATGTTAAAAGAAAACCAGGAGACCTGATTATGATCTCAACTCAATAACTCAGTCATAGAATACAGTATTTTCAAATGATAGAAAAATATATCTCCCAGTATTATATATGGTGATGTTAATGTGTAAAAAGCCACAAGAAAATAGAAACTCCAATGTCCCCTGAATGTCTAGAAAAGTTTGAGAAAAACAAACATGACAGGTATTGATTCATTTTGGCATCCTACACATATCATGAATAAGGACTTATTACCAATGGTTATTTATAAAATTAAACTATAAAAAAGACAGCTGTCACTCACCTACTCAAACAAAGAACAGAGTTTTATCCTTAAATGATCTGTGCACTCTGCATAATCTTTATGAATATAATGGCACAGCTCTGATAAGATTCATCTACTAGGACTCTGAACTGATCTGCTGTTCCAGTCTCCAGCTTCCTGATGCTGTCCAGAGACTTCCTTTTAGAACAACTTTAGAATTGCTGCCGATTGCAAAGTACCTCACTTCATCCAATCATTCTGATGGATCCAGTCAGAAATTCAGTCAAGCTCTGCACTTGAGGTGTCGTCCATTCTTGGTTTCAAGGGAACCAGGGGAGTGGATGGTAGCATCTTCCTCCTGGAACTTAAAGCTAGTAGAAACTACAAACAAACTATATATATGATCTGAGTTTGAGGGTTCTCATATTAACACTGGAAAAAAAACAGTTGTAAAAATATCTAGAGACAGCAAAGAGAAACATTTGTTATCAGCACAGTTCTCTAAGATATTATTTTCTTATCAATATAAAAGAAAAATATATATGGTTACCAACAAGTATTTTAGAGAATCTAATTGAAATAGCTCTACTGAGGAAATTATTCAAAAGAGGACTAATATACAAGCCCCAGATAGTTCAGAAGGCAGGAAGGAGATGAAAGACCATACGTTGTCTCAGTTGCTTGAGGGTTTCTTTGAAATAGAGAATTTGAGAAAAAGTATAATTTGATATATAAGAGAGAGCTGTAGTAATGGTTACACCCCTAAGACCATTTTCATACATTATCTGTATAATTTTTGCACATATTATTTGGGAAAACACTACATAATTTCTGAATTAACAAGTATAAATTAAGATAAATACTTAAGCCACTGACAAGAATAGCTACCAGTAAAGTACAAATAAATGACATGATGAAGAAAATGTTAAAGCAAGAATAACATCAAATATGCCTGACCATTTTGATAAATATGAATGTTTAACAATTTCACGAGCATTGGGTTTTTATTCAGATATGATGAACGTTGAAATTGTGTGAGCAAAATCTATCACCTGCCACAAAATGAACCCAAACATATGAGAGTATATAATCTGCCATCACAGTTCTTCATACATCATTGATCATAACAAATGACACAGATAATAATTTATTTATATTTAATTTAATTTGAAGCTAATCAATTTTATCAGACAATCTTAGACAATCATGTTGAATTACCACACACATAGACATAGTCAGGTAATATATATCCCTATAAGTGTCTATAATCTTCTTTGTTGTTGTTATTCTTTCCTCATATATTTTTTCCTGACCATAGTTTCCCCTCGGTCCAATCTCCCAGTCTATCACCCTTCCTCCCCTCTTTTTCAGATCCACTCCTCCTCTATTCTTCTTGAGCTAGAGAAAGTACCCAAGGAGCTCAAGGGGTCTGCACCCCTATAGATGGAAGAACAATATGAACTAACCAGTACCCCCAGAGCTCGTGTCTATAGCTGCATATATAGCAGAAGATGGTGTAATCAGCCATCATTGGGAAGAGAGGCCCCTTGGTCTTGCAAACTTTATATGCCCCAGTACAGGGGAACACAAGGGCCAAGAAGTGGGATTGGGTGGGTAGGGGAGTAGGGTGGGGGGAGGGTATAGGAAAATTTGGGTAGCATTTGAAATATAAATAAAGAAAATATCTAATTAAAACAAAAAAAGAAGGCAAGGCATACCAGGGGTATTTGTTAAACACAGCATAAGAAGTTACAATAAGACTAGGCACCAACCCTCATATAAAGTGTAGATGAAGCACTGCAATAGGAGGAAAAATGACCCAAGCTCAGGCAAAATCATACATGTCCACTCCCACATTTAGCAGTTCCACAAAAACACAAGCTATACAACTATTACATATATGAACAGACCTAGTTTAGACTCATATAGGGTTCCTGTTTTTCCTCTTGGTTTTGGTGAGTCTCTATGAATCCAGCTTAGTTGATTCTGTCAACTTCTTGCAGTGGCATCTACCCTCTAGATCCTACAAGACTTCCTCCTCCTCTTCTGTGGGATTCTCCTGGCTTTGCCTCAAATCTGGCTGTGAGTCTCTACATCTGCTCCTAAATCTTGCTGGATGAAGCTTTTTTTGATGATTATTTTTCTTTTGGTTCATCAATAAGCTAGATAAATCCTTACCCACACTTACTATAGATTAAGAGAGATTGTCCAAAATAGAAAATCATAAAAAAATTTTTTAAATGAGGAAAATAACAATTGTCCCTGACAAAATCCAAATAATCAATAGGTCATATTTTAAAATCTTATATTCCACACAATTGAAGAATTTAAAAGAAGTAGATAATTTTCTCAACAGACACCCCTAATGACAGCTAAATCAAGATCAGACTATTTAAATTAAACTATAAACCCTCAGGAAATAGAAACAGTCATTAAAATCTTCCAAAAAAAAATTCAAGGACCATCAGATTTCTTAGAGGGTTCTATCAGACTTTCAAAAAAAAAAAAAAACAAAAAACAAAAACAAAAAAACCTAATGCCAACACTTTTCAAATTTTCCACAAAATAAACACAGAAAGAATATTGTCAAATTGACTTTATAGTTGCACAGTCATTCTCATACCAAAACACACAAAGATTCAACAAAGTGCATTAGAGACCAGTTTTCCTCATGAACATAAATGCAAAAGTAGTCAGTAATTTTGTACCCCCCAGTGCTGTGTCTCTAGTTGTATATGTAGCAGAGTATAGCCTAGTCAGCCATCAATGGGAGGAGAGGCCCTTGGTATTGTGAAGATCATATGCCCCAGTACAAAGGAATGCCAGGGCCAGGAAGCAAGAGTGGGTGGGATGGGGAGCAGGGCAAGGGAGAGTATACTGGGCTTTGGGGATAGTATTTAAAATGTAAATGAAGAAAATAGCTAATAAAAAAGTGCCTCGCCAAAAGTAGTCAATAACATACTCACAAATTGAAACCAAGAATACAACAAGAATATCATCCACCGTGACCAAGGAGGCTTCTTCTCAGGGGTTCAGGAGTAGTTCAACATATGGAAATCAGTCACTGTAACCACCATACAAACATACTTAAATAATTAATAATAATAATAATAGCCCACATAATTATGTCATGCAAAAGCCTTTGACAAATTCCAGCATCTCTTCATTATAAGTCTTTGGGAGAAGAAGGAAGAATTGGAAAAAAACATTAGCTGAGCAGAAACTACAGGAAAAGAGATTGTAGTGAGCATAGTTAACAAGCAGATTATTCTCTATATTTGGACAAAAGAAAACGTGAATAAGATAAAAAAAGAGTGTAACGATTAGAGTTTATAGCAAAACATGGAAACCCCAGAGAAGACACTGGCAGAGAGATACCATGTGGTTTTAATAATTTATAAATGGGTCTGGAGAGATGACTCAGTGGTTAAGAGCACTGACTGCTCTGCCAGATGTCCTGAGTTCAATTCCCAGCAAACATATGGTGGCTCTCAACCATCTGTAATGGGATCTAATGTCCTCTTCTGGTGTGTCTGAATAGAGCTAAGTGTACTGTCATATATAAAATAATTATTTAAAAAATTATAAATGACTGTACTATATCAAGGTGAAAAGAAGTTGTGTCTGACAGTTTCTCCACCTAGAAATACCTAGGATAATTGAAGTTGAACAAATCTCTTAATGATGGAAAGATTTTTTTTCAAAACAAGTGGCCAAATCAGATATATTTGAAAATTAATATAATCAAATAATATCATAAATTGAAGTATTAAAAATGGAGTGTGGAAATTATTTATTTAATTATAAGATAATATCAGTAACAAGGAATGTTGAAGTTTTTAATAAATTAATTTACAGTCCATTTCTACAATGCATGTTATAGAACATAATGTAGTAATTGAAGATAATTAAAAATGTCTAACTATAGCAAATTTCACTTTGGAGATGTAAACAAACCTTCCATTCCCATAGGACTGTAACAACTGGACAAAAATATTTTTCTAATATCTCACCTTGCATAAAAGAGTGTTCAGTAACAGAAATCTTAGAGAAGTTACTTCAAGTGTGTAGGTAATGTCAAAACAGTCAGACTACAATCTAGTAGAATCCTATTATTGGTGGCAATCTCCCCCCATCAACATTGCTGAACAGAAGGAAAATGCCTTTGTCTTGACACTCCACCATGACAAATATACTAGCATCACCTAAGACCTTGAGTGCACATGAAACTGGGGCAGAATTACACATACCTGCCACAGAGGCACATAAACTGGTTGGTGGATATCTGATGACCCCCCCCCATACTGTTCTTCCTTAGGAATTCCAACAGGCCTAAACTTCATACTGTGTGAGTAGTCACAGCAAATCTAATGAAGATTAATAAGGCTTGGTCAGCTCAGAGTACAAGGTTCTACAGTAAATGGCAGTGTCCACACACAGTAGGCATTATCACAAAGAAAACTGAAAAAGTGGTTGAAATTTACATTTTTTAAAGACATATTTTGTTCTATTTCCAGACAATAAAAACATGTCAGTAAATGGTGGGGCAACAGATTCTTGTAGGTTTCAGTCTAGGCACAGTATAGTATGATATTCTAACCTGGAGTATAAGTAAACAACTCATTGGCATACCACTTCATTCCTCTCTACAACAAGTGACAATTCAGAATGGGCATGTTTATAAAAGAAAGATTGTGTGTGAATTTAAAGCAACCCACCACCCTTGGTTTGTAGCTTGAGACACAAAAGCACAATCAGAAATGGTTTGCGATGTTTGAAGCATGGAAACATCAGCCCATTCTAAAAGAATATGGTGAGTGGGTACCCATGGAAGGAGAAACATGTGAAGAATGTTTCGCAAATTGCCACCTGATGTTAAGCAAAACATTGAATTAATCAATGTTTTAATATAAGTGGGATGCTGGCCCTGTGGGTTTTGCATATCTGTAACAAGTTTTCACTCTCTGGGAGATTCAATGGGACTCATTCAAATTAACACACATTACATAATACTATGAAAGTGGCAGTTTATAAATCTGATTTCAGTCATTACTGGCAGGAAAGGAATCTCATGAAGAAACAGTATGTAGTGTATGACAGAAATGTTGGGCTTGGATATGTGGCTAGGTGGTAAAGTGCTTGCCATGTAAGCTCAAAGATCTAAGGTTGATCCATAGCATGTGTGGAAAAACAGTTAATACTCCCACTCCGTGGAGGCAGCGATAGGGAGATACCCCAGAATCACTAGCCTGATTGGTAAGTTCAGGTCAGTGATAGAACCTGTCTCAAAAGCAAGCAAACAAACAAACAAGCAAACAAAGTGGAAAAAAAAATTGAGGACCACAGCTAACATTTAACTCCACCTCACTCCACATATCAACTTTTAATAAGAAATTATAACCTTAAAATATGTAAATTCAACAAAGTTGAAATGCCCTTTCAGGTCCATGCTACTTTGTCATTTCATCTTTTTCCCCCTTTCATGCTATTCAATTTTTTAAAATGTCTCTATTCCAAGAGTTATTGTTTTATGTATATATGCAACATGAATAATTTGGATTCTTTAGAGAGACTTTCCCCTGAGGCCTTTAATTTGATTTCAAAATGAATGAGGTGGGTTACAGTCTTTCATTATCAAAATCCCCCTAGGGAGGTACTTGGATTTTCCTAGTAAATTGTGAGTGTCTAGTTGATTTTCTCTTTATGACTCCTCTTAAAGATGTATTGATTTCCTTGTGATAACAGAGAATCGTGAAAGTAAAGTTCCAAAGTATCTGGCATCAAACTCCTATCACCTTCATCCTTAGCAGCAAGGGTAGCAGACATATTACCGTGTGCATATAGCTAGAGCTGTTTCTCGAGCCCCAGTTTTTCAGAGTACCCGAATGCCACTTAGGTGAAACAGTAAGTAAACCTTAGGTTATTCATACCTAACAATTTAAACTATCTTTCTGTCATTCTATATTTGATCATTCTTATATTTCATAAACTATATCACACAAAAAGTTTGCTTTGTAAAATTTTATTAACATATTAGTTACACATCACAGTATGTGTCTCTAAGTTTTACATGTGCTTATTTTATAGGAGGAACACACATGTGGAGGTGAGGAGAGAACTTTTAGGAGTTGATGTTCACCTTCTACAATGTAGGTCAAAAGGACTGAACTTGTTTGTCACACTTACAGGCAAGAATATTTTCTCACTAAGACATCTTGATGACCCTAATAATGGGCTTTGTTTTGCTGTTTTCATGTGTGTACATCATATTTTAGCATAGTAAGACCTATTGCTCTATATTATCTCCTCCCACTCTCACTTAACCCAGGTTTTCCCTAGTTAGTCCCTCTCCTGGTTCCTGTCTTTTCATTTTGGTGAACCAGTAAATTTAATTGGGAGTATGTACAGGAAATATGTGAGGTATTATTTAATGTAGAGTGGGTGATTTATGAGCAACTACAGTACAGAAGAAAATTTCTCCACTTCTCTGGAGACCATAAACTGCCTGTATATACTCAATTGAGATGTCATAGGTTTGAGATAGCACTACTGCTCAATGAAGGATGACTATGAGCCCAGTCTTGGCAGGGCTGTCTCACAGTGCTTGGGAATTCCAAAGTAGAATGTTAACTACTAGATAAACAGCAAGAGGTGTCATACCACTTTAAAAGTATAACTTCTCACAACAAGGCATAATTTCTTCTCAAAATAAGTCAGAATAAACATCTGGTATCTATTCTTTCTTACAGCATAATTAATAATCAACTTATGATTTCCAGTTCTGGAATGATTTTGCTACTCTTATCTCTTTGTATTAATCTTCTGCTCCTGTTTTGGCAAAGTGGTACTAGCTTTCATGTTTGAAAGGAATTATTCCTTCCTCTTATTTACTAAGAAGTAAAAACATATTCCAGCCTGGAACTTGCTTTATACATCTTCTTCTACCTTTCCAATTTGGATGTGGAGTCAGTACCCTTCCCCGTCTGACTATTGTAATTTAATTCTATCCCAGATCCTAATTTGATACTTACTTGATAGATAGTTACTTACAATTCAGGATTTCTTTTCCTGATTCATAAGATTAAACATTTCTACCATATCTTAGATAACATGTTCATGAGAAAGTCACTAGCATCTGGTGCTCATGCCTGCATAGACACAACAGCTCAGATTATCATCAGGAGTTCACAGTGTGGAACTATGACTTGTAGTCATGGCCCATGTTGACAGTGCTAGAATTTCAAATGCTTGTCATGGAGATTTCTGTTTTAGAAGTCTCCAAATAATTCTGATTCAGAATAAACAATACAATTTGAATAAACAATACAATTCTAGAAATCTCTATTGTTATTTCTTGTATCAGCTGAGTCTTGATGGCTGCATTTAAACTTACTTCTCTGTTCAGAATTTTCTCTTGAACCAGCTGAGCATAGTATGGTGTGCTTAAAATCCAAAGACTTGTTTGGGATAGACTAGAGGATTGGATGAGGCTGAATATTCTTAAATTACAATTATGAACACTGCAGTTTTATCCCAAGAGCACTTGTAAAACTCTGAATAGTGACATGTACTTTTAATCATAGAAATAGTGAGATGGGAGCCATGATAGGTGGATCCTGGGAAGCTTGCTAGCCAGGTAGTCACAAAGCTCCAGACTGATTAAATTCACTCTTTCAAACTGAAAGTGGAAGGTCCTCTGGCCTCCACATGTATGTGCGAACACATACGAACTCTTATCACATGAACATATTCAACAAAGATGCCTGCTAACATCCACATATGTAGAAATATACAATCCTATAGAATTTAAGTGATTTGAAGTCCACTCAGTTATTAATATACTGTTCCATTTCTCAGGATTAGACCTTCAAAAGGAGTGCTACAATATGTAACTACATGTAAGCATTTTCCCATATAATAAAATTAGACATACAACCAGAAACATAGAAATATCTCTGCACACTTCAAGAGATATATAAACAAGTGGGATATAAATCTGTAATTATATGTAAATCTTTACACATACATATACTGAATGGCAGACATAAATATGAAATAATTTTGTAAATGGTAGCAAGTTCATACTTCTCTTCTAAAAGCTAATTGTTTCAAAATCATTATTATGAGAAATGTTAATATAAAGGTAGTCATATTCATTGACATCGATTGAAACTGTGAGTTGTAATCTATCTCTTGTCTAGAGTATTGTTCAAAATAACATTATATGATTGGTGGAAAGACTCCCTATGGACTCTGTTCCATCATAGTATTATGAATATCAGGAGAACATTATTTATAGTAAGAAATATTCCTTGAAAAAATTAATTTATACTTCACTCCATAGATCCAGTGTTTTGTTCATCCATGCTATGATTTGTTCAAATTATCTTGATCCAGGGCTGGGAATATTAAAAGAGTTGCAATTTAAGAATTGCATTGTACTTGCTCTACAGAACACACATATACAAGTACAAATTGAAAGAGGTGATCTAGAATGGATCCAAATAGTTCACACCCATAAAATACAAGGATGGGGCCCAGATCATTGAGATCCATAGAGAGCAGCAGCCAAATTTCAGTAAGTGTTAATCAAACATTATGTAAGGAAGGACACCACATTCAACAGAAGACTGGGGATCACAGGAAGATCCAGAACAGCCTAGACATTATCATTGATGCCTCTTATTTAAAAACAATATGCCAAATTCTTCTCTGTTTACATGGAACTACGTTCTTTTTCTCCCCCTCTGTCCAGTGTAGACTCTTGCTATTGGTTTTAGAGCACAGCAAATAATCTCTAAAGTTTACAGTTTGAGACCATAACATCATCAAGTGAGGAAAGGAGAAGTTTTTCCATGTTAAAGTCACTTTTACTCCCTCAAGCTTGCTACATACTTTGCTTTTATAGTAAGTATCTTTGGTGATGGGCATTATTTACAGCATTATATACACTTTTGTACTTAAATAAAAAGAAATGAGATACATAAAGTAATCAGGAAAGTTGTAGATAGGGGCTAAAATATTCATTTTTATAATATTTATTTTAAGACTAAGGGTACTAAATAATGCATTATCAAGGCAATACATGTTACTAAGCAGAGTCACCTTTAATCCATTTGGGTCTCAGTTCATGGCTAGAATTTCTTCATCTTAGAAGTACATTTTATTAAATCATAATTGCTTTAACTTGTTGCTTCGCTTTTACCCAAAGGTACACAGAAATTGTTATTAATGATTTTTCCAATAAAATATTTCATTAGAATATTGGTCCATTTGGTTCTTCATAACTGCAGCATACATTAGCAACTTCTTGGCTGTTAGGAGATGGATTAGAAACTGTGTGGCCAAGGATAAAAAGGTACTATCTCTAATTTTGTAGACTATGAATTACGAAACATGTCAAGGGAATTATATAATAGAATTTGTCAAAATGATAGAATCTAAGATGCACAGTGATTGAAAGAAAAAGGAAAAGAAAAAAAATTAAATAGCTTTAGAATGCACCAGGGAAGAATAAGGAAAAGAAATCATTGGAAAGGTCAGTGCCTAGCTGATGAAGACTTTAAACTGAGGCATATCTTAACCAAGTAGGATAAGAAGAGTGATTCTGGTATATAAAAAAAGAGCAACTCAAAAGCCAAATGGCAACAATATACTCCAAAGAGCTCTAGGAAGTTTTATTCTACTTTAAGTGATGCATGTATATGTCTGTTTCCATGTATTTATGTGAGGACCTAAAGAAAGTTGAAAGTTGGTCTCTGAAAGAGCAATAAATGAAGTTAACCCCTGAGCCATTCCTCAAGACCAGAATTTTTAAACTGTGAAAACTCAATATTGGCTGCTGTTGCCTGGGAGTAAAGGCATCAGGTGCTTGGTAAAATTGACAGTGTAGACACATCTTTTCTAATTTCTCCCTTGGCTAAGGAATGGTGAATATGGAAGTTTGAATTGCTAATGGCACAATAAAGAATCACCTATGATGGGAGTCTCAATTAAGGATTATCTAGAACAGACGGTCCTGCAGCCACAATTATTGGAAACTGTCTTTATTGTCTTAAATGGCATTAGAAGACCCGGTCTATAAGTAGGGAAAACCGTTCTTGGATTATAGGCTTTGTGGTATGTAAAAGTAAACAACATGAGCTCTAAGCATGCATGCATTCATTACTTCCCACACCTTAGGGTGTGTGAGAACAGCTACTTCAGGCTACTGCTCCTATGACTTTCCTACTAGACTGTGAGCTAAAAGAAAATTTTCATCTCTAAGTTGTATTTGGTCAGAGTATTTTATCACAGTAACAGAAAGGAATAAAAGACAAAGAGTTAGAAGCCCTGCTGCAGTGTTCAGGCAAACATTTTTAAATACCTACAACTTTTTCAGATTCAGGACTTTGAGCATCTAGGAGCCATGTAGTATTGTTCTTCTCTGTTATAGAGGCATGGATATTGAACCAATTAAATATAACTGGCCATCTTTTAATGATAAAAATAAATTACCTTTGGGATCATTTGCCCTGTACATACAAAGCAAGTGGCTTACTAAAATTTTTCAGGTTCAATAAATCATACTAATACATATGAAAACATGAGCACACATCGAAATCAGAGTGCTCTGATAGGGCAATTAGACATCAGTCTATAACCTTATTGTTTGGACAAATGGATGTATCTGGAAGATATCATCCTTAGTGAGGTAACCCAATCACAAAATAAATCATTAAATATGCAGTAACTGATAAGTGGATATTAGCCCAGAAACTTAGAATATCCAAGATACAATTTGCAAAATACAAGAAAAATCAAGAAGAGGGAAGACCAACGTGTGGATACTTCATTCCTCTTTAGAATAGGGAACAAAATACCCATGAAATGAGTTACAGAGACATAGTTTGGAACTAAGAGGAAAGGAAGGACTATCCAGAGAATACCCCACCCAAGGGTACATCCCATAATCAGCCACCAAACCAAGACACTATTGCATATGCCAGCAAGATTTTGCTGAAGGGACCCTCATATAGCAGTCTCATATGAGGCTATGCCAGTGCCTGGCATATACAGAAGTGGATGCTAACAGTCATCTATAAGATGGAACACAGAGCCCCCAATGGAGAAGCTAGAGAAAGTACCCCAGGATCTGAAGGTGTCTACAACCCTATAGGTAGAACAACAGTATGAACTAACCAATACTCCCAGAGCTCATGTCTCTAGCTGTATATGTAGCAAAGAATGGCTTAGTCAGCCATCATTGGGGAGAGAGGCCCCTTGGTCATGCAAACTTTATATGCCCCAGTATAGGAGAATGCCAGGGCCAAGAAGTAGGAGTGGGTGGGTAGAGGAGCAGGGCGTGGGGAGTGTATTGGGATAGCTTTTGAAATGTAAATAAAGACAATATCTAATAAAAAAAATTTTAAAAAGAAGCAGAGACCAAAAGACACAATCTTTAATTAAATCAAACAAATAAGTAAATACACAGAAACTTCCCAAACCAAAATGCCACTGGAAGCGGTCCTCTGAGGAGGGTGCTTGCTGATGCTCACTTGTTGCTGTGTTCTGATGAGTGATAAGAGTTTCTCAGAGACCCAGGGCCATGTGCTACTTGAAACATTTTGTGAGCTCCTGCCTCACAACATCCAATCTTCAGGAGTTATCTGAAGTCAGGTTGATGGCAAACTAAAGGAGATATTCACCTCATATGATACTGCATGTTCCAAAGTTGATTCCCTGTTTCCTCTTAACAAACTTTAGTTAAATATGGAAAATGACTTGTGTATTGACTGTATTGGAGACACATCTGTAATTGTCGCTCAGTTAAAACTATCCACAGAGATCAGCTTAAGAGACCATGTTTATTTCTGTTACACACAGCAGATTTTCCATTAAGATATAGAGGTATGCAAATGCATCTCTTTACCATTCATCATTACAGTAATGAAAAATAAATAATATCCAAAAATTAAAGTCTTCAAATATTTAACAAGCCCTTGCACTTAGAATTTTAATTTTTTAAAGTAAAATATATAGATTGAAAAATTGCTCAGAGGGTATGGAATTATATGAAGTCCCGAATTTGAATGCCAGAAATTTAAAAATACCTAGCAAACATGATGCACTTAGCAATCAATTACATGGAGGTAGAGATAGAGGATTCCTTCAGCAAGCAGGTTCTGGGTTCAAGTTAGAGTCTCTGTATCATTAAATAATGTAGATAGTTATCAAGGAAGATAATAAATTCCAATACTGGGTCTTCACATCCACTAGCACATTTCTGCAGGAGTACCAGAACACAAATGTGGGCCTGCCCAGGTGTAGATCACATACATATATACACATAAAAACATAAAATTTATGCTTTTATAAAATATTAGAAAACATTGAAAACATTCCAGTGCAAATTTAAGTACATATTAAAGAGAATTTGAGAGATATAGAAACGTTTAATTTTACATAGAAATTTTAGAAGTCCAATGTAAATTTCTATGTGTCACAGAGTTACATACAGATAGAAATCTTGAACTACTATCTTAATTTTAATTAAAAAAAGAAAGTGCCTTTTAAAATGGTGCTGAGAAGTCTCTGTAGAGTGATTTATTTTTAGTTACTGTCACACAGAGAAAATGAAATAAAGTAAAAATAATACTGGCTCAAAATCTAGTTTAATTTATTTAGTGAGAAATTGTGCTTTGCTCCCTCTTCTTTAGAATACAAAGATGAATGCTCATTAGCTGAGAAGATAGATTGGAAGGCGAGAAATAGCTTTGTATGTGTCCAGGATAAGATTGGGTTACAAGATACTGCTTACGAATAGAAATATAAAGCACATCATTGGCTTCAATAATCTAGCAGTCTTGTCCAGGCCATCTTTTCAAGCCATTGTTTAGGCAGACTGTCATTCTATCCATTTCCCTTCTTATACCTGTGTGAAGATTCAGGTCATAAGCATGTAATTATTGAACATAATAGCAATAAAATTGGTACGAAAATAAAAGTCTAGTTTGATTACAAAACAGAAATCAAGGGTTGCTAATTTTAAAAAGTGCAACAAAAATAGTTCATTGATAGTTTGATTTTTATTATTTATAATTACATAATTTTATATGTATCTATGTAGCCATATATGCATAAGAATGCAGGTGGCTACAGATTGCAGAACAGGACATTGGATTCCTTGAAGCTGTGTTACAAGAAATTTTGACCCATACAAAGTGAAGTCTAGGACCTGAATATAGTTTTTATACAAGAGAGGTACCTTCTCATTACCAATCTCTCCAGTATCCTTAACCAGTGTATTTTATCAGTGCAGCTTAGGCAATTTCTTCACTTTCTTCTTTCAATTCTTTTTAGATTTTTTTTTAAAACCATGTAGGCATATGGGAAAACATTAAATTATATAATATAAATGTTACCACCTTAAATTCTTTTAGATATTGGTTTGATCCTCTGGGTTTATCTCCATTTTTCTTGGCCATATGGGGGATGATACAATCATGAGGACTTAGGATGGAGACGAGAATTCACATAAAAATGTTTAGTATGCTAGGGCATGCTTTTAATCTCAGCACTAGAGAAGCACAGACAGAGACATCCCAGAGGCTAACTAGATAATGAGTGAGCTACAAATAATTATATGAAGCTATAGGTATCTATTGTGTATATATACATAAGAATACTTGTTTCAACAAGCAAGGTTGAGTACCTTTGGCCAACACAACGAATCAGTTAATCACTACTTCTTTAAGCTACTAATGCCTGTGAGGCACGCAGAGCCAGGCACAGGCACCCTCTACACTCATGTTATTTTGTTTTGGATCATTTTGGATCTGTTCAGTGAAGCAACCCCTGACCTCATTTGTCTTTCAATGTTTTGTCCTGGTCAGAGCTCAAGAAGCTTACAGAGCTAGTCCAAGGAGAAAGTGGGTTTCTGTGACATGTCTCAAAAGCATGAACTCTGTAGTCCAATGGACTAACTCCTCAACGATACAGCAGAACTCTCACATTACTGTTGACAGAAAAGATGAAACGGAAGAAATTAACACTGGAGCTGTTCACTGACTCCCTGCATTCTTAGGAGTCACTGAGGACTAATGCATAAGTAAGGAGCACCGCAGACAGAATAGAATGGGAACTAGTTTTAGAGGGGGTTAAGGGCTCATTTATGCAATGCAATGCCCCAACTCCATCTGGGCTGTATTTCTGACAGTTACAACACAAAAGAAATGTAAGTCAAGGATTTCTAACATGAAACATGAGCCAGTGCTTGTAGGTAGTATTATTACTTTTTTTTTTTCTTGGATATTTTATTTATTTAAATTTCAAATGTTATCCCCACTCCATATTTCCCCTTCAGAAACCCCTATCCCATTCTCCCTCCTCCTGCATCAATGAGGGGGATCACCCACGAATGTACCAATTCCTGCCTCTCTGCCTTAACGTTCTCCTACACTGGGTAGGACATTGAGCCTTTGCAGGTCGAAGGGCCTCTCCTCCCATTGATGTCCAACAAGGCCATCCTCTGATGAAAATGTGGATGGAGACCCTCCATGTGTACTCTTTGGTTGGTGGTTTAGCTACTGAGAACTCTGGGGTGTCTGGTATAATGATATTGTTTATCTTTCTATGGATTGAAAACCCCTTCATTTCCTTCATTCCTTTCTCTAACTCCTCCTTTGGGGATCATGTGTTCAGTCCAATGGCTGGCTGCAAGCAAACAAGTCTATATTGGTCAGGCTCTGGAAGACACTCTCAGGAGACAGCTATATCAGGTTCCTGCCAGCAAGCAGATCTTGGTATCAGCAATAAAGTTTGGATTTGGTGTCTGTATATGAGATGGACCCCCAGGTGGTGCAATCTCTGGAGAACCTTTCCTTCAATAACTACTCCACAATTTATCTTCCAATTTCCTCTCTTGAGTATTTTGTTCCCTCTTCTAATAAGGACTGAAATATCTATATTTTGATATTCCTTCTTCTTGAACTTCATGTGTTCTGTGAATTGTATCATCGGTATTCAGAGCTTTGGGTCTAATATCCACTTATCAGAGAGGACATACCATGTGTGTTCTTTAGTGACTGAGTTATCCCACTCAGGATGGAATTTTTTAATTGCATCCATTTGCCTAAGAACTTCAATAATTCATTGTTTATAGTAGCTGAATAATACTTCACTGTGTAAATGTACCACATTTTCTATATCCATTCCTCTGTTGAAGGATATCTGGGTTCTTTCAAGCTTCTGTCTATTATAAATGAGTCTTCAATGAACATAGTAGAGCATGTGCCTTTGTTATATGTTGGAGCATATTTGGGTATATGCCAAGAAGTTGCAGTGATGGCACATGCTGTTGAGAATGTCGAAAAAGAACATTCCTCCATTGTTGGTGGGATTGCAAACTGGTAAAACCACTCTGAAAATCAACCTAGAGGTTCCTCAGAAAATTGGAAATAGATCTGCTTGAAGACCTAGGTGTACCACTCTTGGGCATATATCCAAAAGATGCCCCACCTTGCCAAAAGGGCATAGGTTTCTATGTTCATAGCAACCTTATTTGTGATAGCCAGAAGGTGGAAACAACCCAGATATCCCAAAATAGAAGACTGGATACAGAAAATGTGGTTCATTTACACAATAGAATACTACTTAGCTATTAAAACAAAGCCATTTTGAGTTTTATATAGTAGGATGAGATTCAACTATGAGGATTTGTGTGTGTGTGTGTGTGTGTGTGTGTAAATTTAACACAGCAAAGATTCACATGAGGCATCATATTGTGTCAGTTTTAAAGAATTATTAATAACCTCAGTCACCAATAATGTGTGAGCGCTAAATTAAGGAAATTATTATATAAAGCATATCTTCTTGTTGTAATTTAATAAGAGAAGCCCTCATTTGAATTTTCTCCTTCTTTCTCCACATGCACTGCTTTCCACTGTTCTCTTTGTCTGTTGTAAGAGTCTGAGTGTATGTCTGCCAGGATGTAGCCTTTTCAGATTTTTCCAGTATACATGTTTGTATTTGTCACACAAAGGGCTCTGGTTTCTCTTTTACTACATAGCACAAAAAGCAGCTCATGAGGAAGGAATACAGGATACTGCATAGCAAGTATTAACAGAGTTTTACAAGGGACTAAGTCACTAATTCCAGATGAGCCAACTGATGTAAATAAATAAATGAAACCTGTCAGGAAATATTTGTGTGTGGTGTCCAGAATTTATTGTGAATATTAGTTTTATAAGGCCTCTTTTTTTTCCTATTTGCACTTTTCAGCAAATATTATAACACACCAATAAATACACATGTGGTGCTCTCTGGTTCATGATAGTAAAAGAGCACATAATTTTAGATTAAATCTTTATATTAGCATAGGTTGTAAATGCTAATGACTTTATGGATTTCATAGCAAGTAAGGTGGGTTTTCACATTGTTCTCTTAAAGTCAGGTAAGACCAGCTGAGTTCTCAGTATAGAATAATAGCCTTAAGTGGCTTCAAGGTGTATTATTAACTTTCTATAAAGTTCAGGAAAAGCCTCAGTTCCTTGTGATGTGAAAGGTAATTAAATAATGGTACACTGCCTTAATTTTAAAAACTAAAGTTCTTTGGGAATTAGTCAGCAAACCTTAGGATATTCCCCATAGTCATGAAATACAATTTGTCCAAAGATCAAAGGTTGGTTGCAATGTGGAGAAGAGGATGGGCAGTGGTGTCAAGCTTTGTGTCAAACCATTGTGTGTCAACAATACAGAAGAAAAACCATTTAGATTGTAGACCATGAGGTGAACACATGACTAACAATTAACTCAGCTGAAACTGCAGAGCTTTTTAATTTTCTAAGGCAAATTAAATTTAATTTTGCCTGCAAGAATGAAGGCAAAGTGTGACTTACCTTAAAGAGTTGATATTTAACACCAACACTGTGAGTAGCTGTCATCAACCTACCACTTATTGGCTTTCTGTCTGGAAGATTACTTTAATCCAAATAGTTGGATTTGTATTTTTATTTGTTTGATTCGTTATAATTAAAAAGAAAATAGGAGGAGGTGGAGGCTTGGGAGATGTCTGAGTAAGTAAATAACTTGCTGTATGGAAAAAAAAGGACTTGAGCTGAGCTCTCCAGAATCTATTGAAAGCTTGGTACAGGAGCATTCTTCTGTCATTCCAGTGCTCTGGAGGTAAGATAGGAGGTAGGGACAGTAGTATAGAGGAAGCAGTGTACAATTAACCTAGTAGGAAGCAACAGGACACACTGTTTTAAATCCAACATCTCTGAGCTGCACACACACACACACACACACACACACACACAGACACACACACAGACACACACACACTTCTAATTTATTTGGATAGTTAGTTACATCAAATGATGTTTTGCTGGGGCACATAGGTGAAAGGATTTCTTGCTAAAGCATGTAGGAAAGTGAAAGGCAGCCTGTTTCCTGGTCCAGCGTAGGCTGGAAACCCCGGTGACCCTGAGGGACAGCAGGCATTTTGCTACACTCCAAGACACTAGGCTCCTGACATAAGGTGGCCTTTCATAGATTTGGGGCCATCAGTCATGTAAGGGCAACACCCCAAGCCCCTCCACAGGTAGAGGACATGACCTGTGGTCACATAGCCTCAAAACAGATCTCCATTTTAAAGAGGTACCTAAATGCCTGGAGGTTTAGCCAATAAATTCCCCTTCCCAGACACTCCTCCCTATAAAAGGTATTTAACCTCAGGCCTACCCTGAGAGAGTGGGGTACAGTTTTACTCATCACCACTCTCCACTATGACAATAAAAGCTTTAAAGCCATGAACTATCTCTTTCCGTCGGGATCCACCTTGGGAAGGAACGGAGAAGGCCTTCACCTAAAGATCTGGCCATCCAATCTGGATAAGGCTTCTCAGGACTCTCAGCTATAGCTTCCACCAAGCCAAGGTAGCTGCCCACCTGACAAACCAAGGACTCTCCTCAACACTGGACACAGCCAGATCCCGCCACTTTCCCCCTCTTTCCCTGGCTAGATCCAGCCCACCTGTCGCCACTACTTTTTCAGCTCTTCCATGGATCCCAATGACACCTGAGGTGCCCAAGCGCCTGAAAACCAGACAGAAGGGGCCTTGTCACAGACCTTGGGACTCCTCCCTCTCCTCCTACCCCCAGCCAGCTCCAGCTGTCTCCAGGACCTCAGACTGCTCTCCTCCACCCTCAGAACAGTGATCCTCAGCTTCCCATAGCCTGACACCTGCCTGGCACTGGGGTGGGGTAAGTACAGTCAAAACTTCCCTCATCCCACACCCTGCCTCCCTGAGCCCTGTGGCAGAGTAGGGAAATTATGAAAAGTCGCAAAGATATTTAAAGGGAAAGGAAGCAAAGGAAAAAAATATGAGTATCGTAGGAACACTTCTACTGCTGTGATAAAAGCAAATTAGAGGAAAGTTGGTTTATTCTATCTTACTGTTTCAAGTTACAGCTGACACAGCTGGCCACAATGCATGCATTGAAAGGAAGCAAAGGGAAAGAAACCTGAGCCCTGTGGCAGAGCAGACATGGGGCACCCCACAAGCCCTAGAAAAGCAGATATGTGAAAGAATGATTTCTCGAAGCAGATACAGGTGACGGGATGTGTTCCTGAAGCAGACAAAGGTGGAGGGGTGTTTTGATATAGCAAACACGTGACTAATTAAAGGTGATACACTATGTATCCTCAGTTCTTGAATCTGCACTGTGTGTGTCACAATTGAAATGTAAACTTCTAGTTTCTTTGGAAAGTTGGTTATGTCAAATGATGACTTACTAATGCAAACACAGGTTGAAAGGATGTTTTGATAAAGAAACCATAGGGAAGGGCCTGTGATGAAGAATTATAAATATGACCCCACAGACAATGGGAAGTTAGCATGAACATTTTTTTGGTTTGTTCTGCCTCACTAATATTTGCTAATAAGCATGTATTGCTTGTTTTATATAGTGTTGCT
Organism: Mus minutoides; assembly: GCA_902729485.2. Classification (NCBI taxonomy): domain Eukaryota; kingdom Metazoa; phylum Chordata; class Mammalia; order Rodentia; family Muridae; genus Mus; species Mus minutoides. Next base: position 42,157 of record LR751411.1, on the reverse strand, counting down.
GAGGACAACATGTGGTGATGCCATCATTGAGGAAAACTTACCAAGAACTGCTTGAGGTTCTGGTTAGCAGCTTGCCCCTTCCAAGGCTTGGCCTATTGCCAAGGCTTGCAGTTCATTCAGGACTGAGCTACAGCTGTTTCATGCCTGGTGTTGGCCTGCTGAGAGGACTGTTTTACAGCTTCTGAATCTTATTTGGTATTTGCTATTGGTCTGAACTGGTGCCCACGATGGTCAAGCTCATCTCCAAAGAACAAATTCTGAATAGGTCCACTTCCTTCCATATCCTACTAAATTTTCTCTTGCACAACCTCTACTGGGTGGTAGACTAGAGGAGAGGTTTATCTCTTACAAAAGTAGGTTGCAAGAAAATTTGTGCCTTCTGTTTTCTATAAAGCTGCTGTCAGCATTTTGCATATGAACTGAAAAGTATCATTCTTCTGGAAAAAAAAGCACATATCAACTGTCAGTATATCACCATTTTTATTTATAACTTGTTCAAAGATACTTTATTTATTGTATATTTTTATCAAAACAGATGAAATGTATTTTCATTAACAGTATATCTCTTTCACTAAGAAAACTGATACCTGTATTTCCTCCAAAGTTCCTAACATAGCACAAGGCTGGGAGGCCATCTAGAACAGAAAAGTTACCAATGACAAGCACAATAGCCTTAAACAAGCACGAACATACTACAGAAATAGTAGCTTTCTTTTCTGATGTTATAGAGTAGAAGCCATGTCCACCACAACCTTGTGAAGCATCAATATTTTCTCCTGGCAACTGATATTTTTCTTTTTTGAACAGCTTCTAAAGGACCTCAAATAAAGTTTAAGAACTGATTTCAAAGTGACAGCTTGAGTAAGTAGGAAAATCTCAATGTTGGGTGAGTAAATGGTGAGGATAATAGGTATTTATTTGATACTATTCATCTGAGGGAAATGGGAGGTGATTTGCCTAAAAGTGTCATTAACTAATCTCTGTGGCTGGGAAATAGAGAAAGTAGGATCAAGAGCTCAGGTTTGCTTATATTACATGACACACACACACACACACACACACACACACACACACACACGCACGCACACACACACACACTCTCTCTCTCTCTCTCTCACACACACACACTCACATTCACATACTCACACACATACACATACACAGGGGATTGTGTGTGGAGAGAATGGGGAGATGGTTTAGTAAATAAGGCACATGCTGTGTACATATTGAGATCAGAGTTTGGAGCTCCAGACTTCATCCAGAAGCCATATATAGCAGTGTATGTCTGCAATCTCAGTGTTTATGTAATGAGAAACTATATGGAAGCCTGTGGGACAGATAGCCTGAATATACAAACATGAGAGAAATTGAAGACTAACAACCATAGTTGTCCTCTGACTTTCATATGCACAGTATATCCTATATATGCAGATGCATATCACATAAATATTATGCATGCACATACAAAGAGATATTTCAAAATTACTGACAAAAACGCCTTTCAAAAATACAATTGACCTAAACATTGGGTATTTAATATGTTTTTCTTCAAATATATAAAGTTGTTCAATATCAATAGCAAGGTAGACATGCTGAATTACTGTATAATTTGTCTGTCTTTTCACATTTGAAGAATAGGAAAAAATACCAATACCTGAAAGAGATTCTGACACGTTTTAAATAATTATTCAATAGAGTTTATCTGCATTTCAGTGGTCATGGTACCAAATGGTTCATTTCACTGAGAGTGTACATGATAGGGAACTTGTTCTTTCTGACAGGAGATTGATGGAGTGAATAGATCAACATCCTCCAAGTGACCTGTAAATGTTACTGGAGCCTAGATTCATCTGACATTTACTGAATATTTAGATGCTGAGCACACTCAGGTCAAGGGCACATACACACACCCTGGCTTAATTTAAACAGGTAACATAGAGTCAGGAGGAACATGTTCGAATCTATTTAATTTACTTACATGAAATAAATGTTTGAAATACTGTAATACCTTAGGAGACTATAGCATATTAATTTCTTGGCGAACTACCAATTATAATAAATTAGATAGATAATAATTGTCCTTTGCATTAAAAACAAATCATCCTGAAAGAATAGAAGTAATTTGTAAACATATCAAAGGATTATTTAACTATATAATGTCATTCTATAGTATGATTTTTATGTTTGCCTTTAATACATACAGTAGCATTACAAAAAATACTGACTTAACTAATCAAATGCCTAGCAAATAATTTAATCTCCCAAAATTTTAACATTAAAATTTACTATCAAAATTCCTAAGCTCATCATTATGAATTCAGTATTAAAACATTAAAATTATTTAATCTAAATGAATAAGAAGTGATGATGCACTCTAGCATATGTCCACATCACTAAAGCAACTAGATTAACTAGACTGGCCATTGACACAGGAAAAATAGTGCATGTGCATACAGGCATAAAATAGAAAAATGCCATTGTTTTCTGGAAAACCTGAAAAACAGAAGAAAAATAGAAAATGGAAATATCACTAGGCTGGGCAGTGATGGCACACGCCTTTAATCCCAGCACTTGGGAGGCAGAGGCAGGTGGATTTCTGAGTTCAAAGCCAGCCTGGTCTACAAAGTGTGTTCTACGACAGCCAGGGCTATTTAGAGAAACCCTATCTCAAAAAACCAAAAATAAAAAAAAGAAAAAATAAAAAAGAAAGTATCACTAGATATTGTCTACTTCTAGGGCTTAATATATAAGAACCTAATGACACCATATCTGCCATTTATATGTATAAATAGTTAAAATAAAATATATAATTTTATAGAAATATGTATTTCTGAAAATTTTTAAATAACTTAATTGCTAAGTTATGAAAAGTCTCAAAGACATTTAATAGGTAAGGAAGCAAAGGAACAAAATATGAGTGTCTTAGGAACACTTCCACTGCTGTGATAAAAGTAAAAATTGGTTTATTCTATCTCACTGTTTCAAGTTACAGCCAATCAAGAACTTGACACAGCTGGCCATAATGCATCCATTGAAAGGAAGCAAAAGAAAGAAACCAATGCTTGAATGTTAGTCTATAGCTTACTTTCTTTACTATTACACACATAGTTCAGGACCCTTTGCCAAGGAAATAAAGCCACACACAGGAGGCTTGGCCGTCCATCTGTAATCAACATAAAAAAAAGTATATCTCCTATATACATACCCACAAGCCAGTTTGATTATGATTTAGATAATCCTGAATTATGACTTTCTTCCCTTATGATTTTAGATTATGACAAATTTACTCTGTGGAATAGTGCTATTGAGAATTTTGACCCTTATGAGAAGTGAAACCTTATGTGAGGATATTAGACTGTTTGAATGTTACTTTGTGTTTCCAGCCCCTTTCACTTTCTCCATTTACTTCTTCTCAGTAATGTTAAGAGCTTCACTCTACTTTATATTCTCACCAGTAAGTATGATTTTTGGCCAAAAAAAAAAAAAAAAAAAGATTAATTGTTGATTAGAACCATCTTCAAATCAGCTAGCTCACTTCATTTACCTTTCAGAATGTTCCAGTTGAGATTTCATTTGAGCCTATGCTTTCTCATCATGCAGAGACTAGAAAATAAATGTTACAGCTAGCTTTCTTAAGACGAATTTTATTTTTTTCAAATTCCACTAAAATAATTCTTTTCTCCAACTCAACAGGAGGCAATGGAAGACCACCATCGCAACCCCTTAAGTTTGGATGGATGGTTAGGTCATTTTATAAGTTACAGATATGTTGTCATTTTAAGAGATGATTTTCAAAAATTATGGTCTTGGACAGGGAAGAAGTGAAACATGGAGCTTATACTTAAAGATTTCTATCTTTTCTTTCCTTTTTCTTTCTCAGATAAAGGTACACGGTTGAAAAGGGAAAGGAGGGATATAGAAATATAACATAGAATATTAGACAAATATAGGTGGATTCTTGTAAGTACTCTTAAACCAAAGAACATATATAGTCATAATCACACATTGGTAAATTCTTTATATTCTAATGCAAAATTAAGGTTATACTTTGTTACATTTGCTCAGAATTTTGTATGTTAATAAAAAATTAAGGTTAATTTTGTATACTTGTATAGGTTAGTGTATATTGATACAAATTTAAAGTTATTTTGATGCAGATAATATATATGTCTATGTTTAATGTTAATTTGAGCTATTGTACTTACATAATTCTTTTTTTCATTTTTTATTTGATAATTTCTTCATTTACATTTCAAGTGTTACCCCAAATGTCCCCTATACCTTCCCCCTCCCTGCTCCCCTACCCTCCCACTCCCACTACTTGGCCCTGGCATTCCCCTGTACTGGGGCATATAAACATTGCTAGACCAAGGGCCTTTCTTCCCGAATAATGGCCAACTAGACCATCTTCTAATACATATGCAGCTAGAGACATGAGATTTGGGGGTTCTGATTAGTTCATATTGTTGTTCTATCTATAGGGTTGCAGACCCCTACAGCTCTTGGGTACTCTCTCTAGCTCCTACATTGGGGGCCCTGTGTTCTGCCCTAAAAATGATTGTGAGCATCCACTTCTGTATTTGTCAGGGACTGTCAAAGCCTGCCAGGAGATAGCTATATCAGGGTCAATTCAGCAATATCCTGCTGGTGTATGCAGTAGTGTCTGCATTTGGTGGCTGATTATGTGACGGACCACCCGGTTGGGGCACTCTCTGGATGGTCCATCTTTTCGTTTAGCTTCAAACTTTGTCCCTCAGTTGAGAATTCTTTGTTTAGCTCAGTGCCCCATTTTTAATAGGGTTATTTGATTCTCTAGTGTCCACCTTCTTGAGTTCTTTGTATATATGGGATATTAGTCCCTTATCTGATTTAGGATTGGTAAAGATCCTTTCCCAATCTGTTGGTGGCCCTTTTGTCTTGTTGACAGTATCTTTTGCCTTACAGAAGCTTTGCAACTTTATGAAGTCCCATTTGTCAATTCTTGATCTTACAGCACAAACCTTTGCTGTTCAATTCATGAATTTTTCCCCTGTGCCCATATCTTCGAGGCTTTTCCCCACTTTCTCCTCTATAAGTTTCAGTGTCTCTGGTTTTATGTGGAGGTCCTTCAACCACTTAGACTTCACCTTAGTACAAGGAGATAAGAATGGATCAAGTCCCAGTCTTATACATGATAACCGCCAGTTGTGCCAGCAGCATTTGTTGAAAAAGCTGTCTTTTTTTCACTGGATGGTTTTAGCTCCCTTGTCAAAGATCAGGTGACCATAGGTGTGTGGATTCATTTCTGGTTCTTTGATTCTATTTCATTCATCTACCTGTCTGTTGCTCTACCAGTACCATGCAGTTTTATTATGATTGCTCTGTAGTACAGCTTGAGGTCAGGCATGGTGATTCCACCAGAGGTTCTTTTATTGTTGAGAAGAGTTTTTGCTAGTCTAGGTTTTTTGTTATTCCAGATGAACTTGCAAATTGTCTTTTCTAGATCATTGAAGAATTGAGTTGAAATTTTGATGGGGATTGCATTGAAAATGTAGATTGCTTTAGGCAAGATAGCCAATTTTACTATATTTATACTGCCAATCCATGAGCATGAGAGATCTTTCCATCTTCTGAGATCTTCCTCAATTTCTTTCTTCAGAAGTTTTCAATATATCATTTTCTTCTTTCTTTAAAAAAAATTTTAAAGAAAAATTTTACAATGTATGGTTTGATTCTTTGTTTTTCCGCTAAATACAGTATTTATTACATACTTTGTTAACATTGAATGCATATGGTTTATTAGCATTATAAGAATAACACCTGTACACATACTGTTTTACTCCTAGGAGAGTTGTATTACACTAGAAGAAAATATGTTTTATAGCACAGAATAATGTTGTAGCAGAAAATAGATCAGATATGTGCCTATGGGCTTTGGAACAGCTGTCTATTCCTATTCAAGATCTTACTTCCACCAGTGCAACAATATTTTTCTCTAGCTACACTATCTCTACTTTGATCACAAAGCAAGCAAGCAAGCAAACAAACAAACAAACAAGAATTATTTAAGTTTATACAAGCAAAGAAGGTTCACTTGACTTAAAATGCTTTCACTGTATCTATTATTTCTATTATTTCAATGTCATTACTTCTCTAAGTATCTCAGTACCCTCCTTTGTACATTCAGGAGTACTAAATCATAGAGGTAGTACTAATTAAATGGGGGTCATACAGAAATTTAGGCATATAAACATCATAGTTTCACATGAACATAGTGTAGAATAGCAGAGGGATGGATGCATCAATTATACTACTATCATTATTAATGAGGAATGGTTCTATAAGAAAAGAAATGGTTTTGTACACATGAGTTTAATAGCAATAGCCCACACAAAAATTTTGGCATAGATAAGTCACATATGTGATCCCAGTTCTGGGAAGAAGCATTGAATGATCCTAGAGTTGAAAACCACCTACCCATCTTATTGGTGAGCTTCAGGACATCAAGACAGAGAGACCTAATCTAAAAATAATATGGACAGCAGTTGAGCAACACAGCAAATGCTGATTCTTGTTCTCAGTGTCAAAATCTCTTTACACATGTGTAACACCCATTATCATACAAACATGAGCAATCACCCAAATGCCCTCATACAGAAACATCCAAGCACATATATGTACACATGTGTACACACAACTTTACTAGAGGAAAAGCACATATCATATCTTCACAAAACTCCATAAATTCTATAAATGCTTCTGACATCACAACACTAGATTTTTACATATTATAATAGCTGGAATAAAGTTATGCAAAAGAATACATGTTTGGTTGTGTCTGTTTGAAAGTTAACTTATTTTTTATAAGTTTGACAGTGTATCCCTGCACAAGTTTTAAATTCCTTCATGTCTAGTAAGCAGACTGCCGTTTAATATCAGTCTTATTTGCACAATCACTTGTACATTCATTTAGTTCTCTCAATTTCTAAGACTATAGGAATTCTTTTACTCAATGACTCAGAAAAATCAGTGATGGTTTCCAGCATTTTCCTTGAGTTAGATATTAAACTGTTTCCAAAGTAAGCACTGTTTATAAAATGAGCAAAAGCAGTTATCCATTTCCTCAAAGAAATTTCTAGAATTTACAGAAGCCATATGCAAAAAGGAATAACAGAAAAATCTATAAAAACAAAATTGCATGCAATCCACAAGTTAAAATCATATTAGTAGTGGCACGCTCTTAATACTTTTAAAACTAAAGGAAAGTCAGTAGCATATATCTTTGTAAGATGTCATTCAGTCAATAGTTGCTAAAAGATAAGAATAAATGATATGGATTAACAGGAGCTCTTAAGTGAGTAGAGGTTGATCTCCATGTGATTCCTGGCTGCCTTCTCATATGGTCCTTCAATTATGCCAACAGTAAACTTTAGGGATGCTTAGCCTTTAGTTGGAATATTAAATGTGGTTCCAAGGACAGACATGGCAGAAAATAGTGTACACACCCACCAGATTGAAAACTGTACAGTTTAGGAGGAGATGTAATGGCTTATATTTAATAAAAAAATTCCTTTTATAGAGGCAGGAGTGGGAACTTTCAATTTATTGAAAATATCATTTTAGAAAAGGTCAAGCCTTTAAGGGATATCAACTGAACATGGCATAACCAGTTATAATAAGACTAGGACTAACCTTCATGTTAAGACAGGAAAAGACAACCTAATGGAAGAAAACAGAATCTAATAGCATATAAAAAGTAAGAGAAACATCCACCTCTAGCAAAGAGTTTATCTACACATGGCTTTGGCTTCCAGCAGATTACACGTACAAACATGCACTCAAATAGGAGCTATTTGGATTCCCAAATGGAATGCACACACACACACACACACACACACACACACACACACACACACACACAGCACGACAGTTAATTCCAAAATACCTTGGCTATCTCAAAGGCTGTGCACTCCTAAACCTTCTTCTAATACCCAAGGCACAATCAAGAAGTAGCCTATGGCCACCAAACTGAATTATCTCATGGTTGGTTAGCTTACTCTCCTTCAACTCCTACTTCCCATCCTCCTCCCCAAAGTCCTGGCATTTCTCTGTCTTTCCTCTTTACTCTAGCCCACACAAATCTAAGGGTCCATCCCCATCTCCCTTTGTCTGGCCATTGACAGCTGGTATCTTTATTGGTTGTTTATAAACCTATTGGGGAAGCTTCAACATGTGGACATGCAGGTTCCTGACTAAATTATCATTAGAAGCAATCCCCAACATCTATCCCCACTCTTAGGAGTTTCATGACAATGACAAAATACACAAATATAACATATATGCAAAGGACCTTGCTCAGACTTATACAGGTTCCATGATTTTTCTTCCATCTCTTTGAGCCCTTATGAGCTCTGATTATTTGACTTTGTGGGGCTTGTTCTTGTGACGTCCTTAACTTCTCAGGCTATAATGGAGGAAGTATGGAATTAGTGGAGAAGGGGGCTAAGAAGAAGGACTGGGAATGTGTATAAAATGACCAAGTGTGTAGGAAATAATAATCAAAATGGAGATATAAAGGACATACTATGTAATAAAAATTAGAACAAATACATGAGCAAATAGTATCAAAAACATAAATGCAGAGTCAGAAATTCTCCAGAGATAGAATAGATTACATAAGAAATTAAGCCACATTGTATTGTACAATTAATTAAGACTTTGGAAAATAAAAATTATCACCAACCAAGAAAAAATAACAATGGTCAAAATGAGGAGTAACACACAATCTACTAAAGGAACTTCATCAGGACTCTTCCAAAAATATAAAAGTGGAGTATTTAAATTTATCAAGGACCAAAATCTTCAATGAATTAGACATATTTAACACAGTACTTAGGGTAAGCTATGTACAAACACATATATCTCTATGGCTTAATATATTAGACATATTTAACACAGTCCTCAGAGTAAGCTACTATGTACAAACACATATATCTCTATGGCTTGATGAGGTACTTCTTGCTCAAAAATGCTAAGATATGTGATGAGTTCTATTATCATATTGGTGTACTCTCTGTCTTTCTGGTGCTTGAAGTGACAGTAGACAGCTTGTGTCGATATCTCTCTGTTATCGATACCTCATCATCCTAGAGAAAGATAGGGCTTCCCTAGAGAGTGTGTATTAAGTTAGTGTCCTATCTAATACAGAGCAACTTCAAGCCTTTTCTCCACAGATGCATAGAGGTGAGAGAGCTTATTTCTGTAGCCATATTATCAAGGAAGAAAAAGTAGTCATAGGAGGGAGTGACCTAGGTGTGAAAGGAGACAGGTAGAGAAAGAGGGAAACATGGTCAGTTATTGGGGGATAGGAACAGAACTGAAGGCCAACAGAAAGAATGGAAACAGGTATTCTCAGGAGGAGCCATGTCTGCTCTCCAAAAGGCCCAAAAAGCAGCTGACAGAGGAAGATGCAGCTATTTACACCTAACCAATGGACAGAAAGCAGTGACCCCTCTGGTGGAATTAGGGAAAAGGTGGAAAATGCTGTGGAGAAAGGCAGCTCTATTGGAAGACCGGCAGTCTCAACTAACCTGGACCCCCTAAGTCTCTCAGACACTGAACCACAAACCAGGCAGCATACACCTGCTGATATGAGGCCCCCAGTACATATAGAGCCTGGCCTGGACTCAGTGCGAGAAGATGCACCTAAGCCTCAAGAGACTTGAGGCCCCAAGTAGTAGGGAGGTCTTGTGGAGTGGGAGAGGGGAATGGGGACATCCTCTTGGAGCAGGAGGCAGGAAGATGTAGGGGATAAGCAACAGTCAAAAGGCCAAAGGTAAAGGGGATAAAGACTGGAGTGTAAAAAAAAAAAAAAGAAGAAGAAAATAATTACTGTCTACTGTCCTGTATGTACAAGAGAAGAAGAGAAAATCATGAATCATTTGATTATTATTTATCATTAAAAAATAAAATGTCTTACAGGAAAAGAAATCCACTTAGTATGTATACTATTTTGTTCAAATCAAAATAAGTATAAGTAATATTTCAAAATATGTTGACAGGTTACATATAAAAAAGTAAATATCATTATGAATGTCTGTATGAAAATACTATCAGGTTAAATTTCTGCACTATAGCAAAATAAAATTCATAAGAGTGGAAAAATTGACAGCAATTTTGGTAGAGTAGCAATTTAGAAATGCTGTTTACATATATTTCAGGAATTAAATGCCAGAACATATAGTCTAGAAAAACAGGGGGTCAGATTCGAAGGAATTAGAAAAAAAAATTATTTGGAAGGTATAAGAAGAAATGGTATATATATTGTTTAGCATTTTTCCACAGACTGAAACAGCACCTCCAGAAAGGATGTGGAGGGTCGTGAGACTCAGGAAGTAGAAACATTTCCAATATCTGAGAAAATTTAAACCTATCGATTCTCTGGTTTACTCTCCAACATTATGGAAGCTGCAAACACTGTAGAAAAGGTCTGAGGAGCAGAGCTGCTGAGATATGGGTCTCGGACCAGTAAAGCTGCCTCCATCTTCTTCTGAGAGTCCCAGGACAGCAAGTTTACTGAGTTGTAACACCCTTGCATGGACACCAGAGCCTTACAGACTGGTTTAAAGTGAGACATCTTTCTTTGTATCAATAGAACTCTTAGAAAAATCTCCAAAAATTCTTGGGTTTACAAAATTGGACTTTGGTATACTTATTACATTAAAGCATTTTATGTTCCCAATATGTGTGTTCTGCTTTCTTAGGAAATATATCACACAACTCTATAATGCCAAAATATAAAACTTTAGGCTCTTGTGAGAACTGAAGGTATGATAGATATGGAGATGAAGAGGCCACCTACAGGCAAGCAGATCAATGGAGAAATGAACCCACACAGGTCAATTGATCTGTGACAAAGGAGCTAAAACCATCTGGTGGTAAAAAAAGACAGCATTTTCAACATATTGTGCTAGTTCAACAGGAGGTCAGCATGTAGAAGAATGCAAATTGATCCATTCTTATCTCCTTGTACAAAGCTCAAGTCCAAGTGGATCAAGGACCACCACATAAAACCAGAGGCACTGAAACTAGTAGAATAGAAACTGGGGAAATGCCTCCAACACATGGGCACATGGGAACGTTTCCTGAACAGAACATCAGTGGCTTATGCTCTAAGTTCAACAACAGACAAATGGACCCTCATAAAATTGCAAAGCTTCTTTGTACAGAGACAGATATGTTGATCAATGGAATACAGTAGAAGACCCATAAATAAAACCACACACTTATGGAAACAATATTTGACAAAGAAGCCAAAATATACAATGGAAAAAAGTAAGTATCTTCAATAACTGGTGCTGGCCTAATTGGCAGTTTGTATGTAGAAAAATGAAAATAGACCAATATTTGTCACCTTGTACAAAGCTCAAGTGTCAGTGGATCAAGGATCTCAATAGAAAACCAGATATACTGAATCTAATAGAAGAGAAAGTGGAAAAGAGCCTTGAACTCATTGGCACAAGGAGAAATTGCCTAAACAGAACTCCAATAACTCATGCTCTAAGATCAAGAATTGATAAATGGGACATCATGAAACTGGAAAGCTTCTGTAAAGCAAAGGATCAATTTTGAAATCAATAGGACCAATTGGAAACCTACAGATCACTAACCACACATCTGATAGAAGGCTAATATCCAAAGTATGAAAAGAACCAAACAACCCAATGGAACAATGGGATATAGAACTAAACCCTAATTTCACAACTGAGGAATCTTGAATGACTGAGAAGCACACTACAGAAATGTTCAAAGTCCTTAGTGATCAAAAATGCAAATTAAAACAACCCTGAGATTCCAACTCATACTAGTCAGAACAGCTAAGATCAAAATTCAGGTGAGAGCAGATGTTGGTGAGGATTTGGAAAAAGAGGAACACTATTCCATTGTTCTTTGGATAGCAAGCTGGTACAGCCACTCTGGAAATCAGTCTGCTGGTTCCTCAGAATATTGGACATAGTGTTACCTGAGGACCCAACTATACCACTCCTGGGCATATATCGAAAAGATTCTCCAACATATAACAAGGGCATAGTCTTCACTATGTTCATAGCAGCCTTATTTATAATAGCCAGAAGCTGGAAATAACCCAGATGTCCTTCAGCAGAGGAATGGATACAGAAAATGTGGTATAGTTACACAGTGGAGTACTACTCAGCTATTAAAAATGATGGCTGAGATGCACCTGAAAAAATGTTCAACATCCTTAATCATCAGGGAAATGCAAATCAAAACAACCCTGAGATTCCACCTCACACCAGTCAGAACGGCTAAGATCAAAAATTCAGGTGACAGCAGATGCTGGTGTGGATGTGGACAAAGAGGAACACTACTCCATTGTTGGTAGGACTGCAAGTTTGTACAGCCACTCTGGAAATCAGTCTGGAGGTTCCTCAGAAAATTGGACATAGTACTACCAGAGAAACCTGCAATACCTCTCCTGGGCATATATACAGAAGATGTTCCAACTGGTAATATGGAAACGTGCTCCACTATGTTCATAGCAGCCTTATTTATAATAGCCAGAAGCTGGAAAGAACCCAGATGTCCCTCAACAGAGGAATGGATACAGAAATTATGGTACATTTACACAATGGAGTACTACTCAGCTATTAAAAACAATGAATTCATGAAATTCCTAGGCAAATGGATGGATCTGGAGGGCATCATCCTGAGTGAGGTAACCCAATCACAAATGAACTCACATAACATGTACTCACTGATATGTGGATATTAGCCCAGAAACCTAGACTACCCAAGATACAATTTACTAAACACATGAAACTCAAGAAGAATGAAGATCAAAATGTGGACACTTCACCCCTTCCTAGAATTAGGAACAAAGCACACATTGAAGGAGTTACAGAGATCAAGTGTGGAGCTGAATCAAAAGGATGGACCAACCAGTGACTGGTGCAGCCGGGGATCCATCCCATAATCAGCCACCAAATATAGACACTATTACATAAGCCTGCAAGATAGGGCTGAAAAAGCCCTGATATAGCTGTCTCATGGGAGGCTATACCCGTGCTTGGCAAACACAGAAGTGGATGCTCACAGTTAGCTATTAGATGAAACACAGGGTTCCCAAGGAAGGAGCTAGAAAAAGTACCCAAGGTGTCAGCTATTAGATGAAACACAGGGTTCCCAAGGAAGGAGCTAGAGAAAGTACCCAAGGAGCTGAAGGGGTCTTCAACCCCATATGTGGAAGAATAACATGAACAAACTTGTACCCCCAGAGCTCATGTCTCTAGCTGCATATATAGAAGAAGATTGCCTAGTTGTCCATCATTGGGAAAAGATGCCCCTTAGTCATGCAAACTTTATATGCCCCAGTACAGGGGAATGCCAGGGTCAATATGTGGGAGTGGGTCGGTAGGGGAGCAGGGCGGGGGATGGGGGAGGGTTTAGGGGACTTTCGGGAAAACAAGTGAAATGTAAATGAAGAAAATATCTAATTAAAAAAACCCAATAACTTCATGAAATTCTTAGGGGAATCGATTGAACTAGAAATTATCATCCTGAGTCAGGTAATCTGATCACAAATGAACACATATGGTATGCACTCACTGATAAGTGGATATTAGTCCAAAACTTGTAATACCCACGATACAATTCCCAGACCAAGTGAAGCTCAAGAAGGAAGACCAAGGAGTGGATGCTTCAGTCCTCAGAAGGAGGAACAAAATACTCACGGGAAGAAATTTAGAGCCAGAAGATGGAGCATAGATTGAAGGAAAGGCCATACAGAGACTGCCCCACCTGGTAATCTGCCCATATATAGTCACCAAACCCAGAAACTATTGTGGATACCAAGAATTGCTTGCTGACAGAAGTCTGATGTAACTGGCTCCTGATCCCTGGTTGTCAACTTGACTATATTTGGAATGAGCTACAATCCAGAATTGGAAGGCTCACCAGTGACCCTAACCTNTGGATCTTGGTATGGAGGTCTTGATAGCATACCGGCTATGGATTCCAGAAGATTAAGACAGAGAGTTCTCCGAGCTCAAGATTATCTGGGATTAAAGGTGTGATGGCACACACCTTTAATCTGGGTTACACCTTCTGCTGGAGACTATATAAGGACACTGGAAGAAGGGAGACTCTCTCTCGCTCCTTCGCCTGTTCACGGTGTGGGACTGAGTAACTGCTAGATCCTTGGACTTCCATTCACAGCTACTACTGAACCATTGTTGGGAATTGGACTGCAACTGTAAGTCATCAATAAATTCCTTTACTCCTTAAGTTCTGTGACTCTAGAGAACCCTAACTAATACAGAAATTGGTACCAGCGTAGTGGGGTATTCCTGTGACAACCTGACCATGTTTTGGGGAGGACTGTGGAAGGACTTTGGAACATTGGTGTTGAAGAACCACTCGTTGTTAAGAGCTCTGTCAGATGTTGTGTAGGAGCTTGGAAGATAATGTTGAGAACAGTGCAGAAGATGGAGGTCTGGCTTGTGGAATTTCAGAGGGAAAATTAAAGACTCTTTTCAGAGCCATTGTTACTTTGTGAAGATTCTGTGGTTCTGGTTAGCTGGGGCTGAAGAGTCAGCTGTGATTAACAAGATACCAGAACTACTAAAGCAAAAACTTGGCATTACTGGGACTATTGATCTGGTTACCTGGAGCTACGAAATTAGCAGTGATTAAGAAGAGACCAGCATCATTGAGGTGACATCTTCTGGGAAATGTTTTCTGAAAGCACAAGGAGGCTGTGTTGCAGAGATAGCCATGGTTGTACCTTGTGCTGTGACTGGACTTGGTAATATGTAAGAGTTACCTAGGTGGTACTGGTTTTAGAGGCATGAAGGAGTCATGCAGAGCAGCTGAGGCCCCGGAAGCACTGTGAAGGTGCAGCCTCAGTTGCAATTGATGGCCCAGGACTGAAGGGGTCATGTAAAGGAGTTAAGGCTCGGCACCATGAAGAGAGCCTATGAGAGGCTAGTGTTGAAGCCTAGCTACAGAAGCATTTTGGAGATGCCAGTACCATGAGATGACCACCAAGAACAGCAGNAAAGGAGTTTCAGTTGGGGAAATGCCTCCATGAGATCTAGCTGTGAGGCATTTTCTCAATTAGTGATCAAGGGCCCCTTGTGGGTGGGACCATCTCTGGGCTGGCAGTCTTGGGTTCTATAAGAGAGCAGGCTGAGCAAGCCAAGGAAAGCAAGCCAGTAAAGAACATCCCTCCATGGCTTCTGCATCAGCTCCTGCTTCCTGACCTGCTCGAGTTCCAGTCCTAACTTCCTTGGTGATGAAATAAACCCTTTCCTCCCCAACTTGCTGCTTGGTCATGATGTTTGTGCAGGAATAGAAACCCTGACTAAGACAACCCACGATACAATTCCCAGACCAAGTGAAGCTCAAGAAGGAAGACCAAGGAGTGGATGCTTCAGTCCTCAGAAGGGGGAACAAAATACTCACGGGAAGAAATTTAGAGCCAGAAGATGGAGCATAGATTGAAGGAAAGGCCATACAGAGACTGCCCCACCTGGTAATCTGCCCATATATAGTCACCAAACCCAGAAACTATTGTGGATACCAAGAATTGCTTGCTGACAGAAGTCTGATGTAACTGGCTCCTGAGACAAATACAGAGGAGGATGCTCACAGCCAACTATTGGACTGAGCATGGGTTCCCCAATGGAGGAGTTAGAGAAAGAACTGAAGGAGCTGAAGATGTTTGCAACCTCATAGGAAGAACAACAATATCAACCAAGCAGATCTCACAGAGTTCCCAGGCACTAAACCACCAACCAAAGAGTACATGTAGAGAGACCCATTGCACCAGCTACATTTGTAGCAGAGAATAGCCTTGTTGGACATCAATGGGAGGAGAGGCCCTTGGTCCTGTGAAGGGTCGATGTTCCATTATAAGGGAATCACAGGGCGGGGTAGTAAGAGTGGGTCAGAGGGAGATTGGGTGAGTGGGTGAGGGAGCACCCTCATAGAATCAAGGGGAGTAGGAATGGGATAAGGGATTTTTTGGAGGGGAACCTGGGAAAGGGGAATAACATTTTAAATGGAAATAAAATATCTAGTAAAAAAAGAAAATTATATGAATAAGGAAGTAGGAAAAAAAAAGGATGCTTAATTCACCATTTAAATGTGTGCACATCAGCTCTTTTAGTCCATCCACAAGGCTTTGTAGACCTTCACCATTGCATTTTAGAATATATTCACCCCTGAAAATGCCATTTTTTTAGTACCAGTGCACTTGGTTTCAGTCTCTGACAATTAGAGATTGCTTTTTTTCCTTTAAATCTGTCTGTTCTAGATATGTGAAATAGGGAATCATATGGCATTTGCTACTCACAGTTTCCCTTTATTTTATTCATTTTAAATTTAATCTATCATGAGTAACACTGCTTAGTTAGTTGATAACATGAAGCCAATGAACTATATTTTTTT
Source organism: Mus minutoides (assembly GCA_902729485.2). Classification (NCBI taxonomy): domain Eukaryota; kingdom Metazoa; phylum Chordata; class Mammalia; order Rodentia; family Muridae; genus Mus; species Mus minutoides. The sequence continues at coordinate 25,708 of LR751411.1, read as the reverse complement.
TATTTTACCTTTTTGAAAGATTATGATATCAATAGGGTTTTTTAAAGTAATGATTCAGTGATGAGAAGAATTTTCCTTGCTTTTTGTTTATTTGTTTGTTTTATTCCCAGAAGAAACATATGAAATAGAAGATGAAATCAAGATTACTATAGTACTTAGTTCTTTTTCTCATATTTTCTCCCAATCTTTTCCACGTACACAGGTGTAATACTTTTGCACTCCCTTGCTTTCTATGTGAAAAAAAAAAATTTTCAGAGAGGAAAAGTATTAGTATGATATCTTAAGTCATCATCTCTTTTAGAAATGCTTCTTGTTGATTTCATGATGAATGGGACATTTATACTTGATATGAGTGGGGCATATGAATGTAACAATAATTGGAACTTCATAATTTTATGAGGAATGTAGCATACTAACCCTGATAGTAATAGTATATATGATCTTATTATGAATGGAATATGTGTACACATGGTGAATATGGAATGTGAACTCTATGAGAAGTATTGCTTATGATCTCATGATGAATGTAGTATGTGCATCTATTATGAATAAAACATATGAACCCTTCCATAAAAGCTGAGTCCTTTTTGATACATTGGCTTCCATAGATAATATAGAAATCTATTCTGTTCTGTCCCATCATTTGTTGATTATGTGAATCTGTATAGTATGTAAAAATTAAATTTTTATGTAATTTAAATGGGCAGTTCAGTGGCTACAGGAGAAACTGACATCATAGCAACCTTGCCTAAAAGGAGCAAAATTAAGCTGGATACTACCCCAATTCACTCTCTGATTTGAATATAGACTTAATCATATTATTGACTTATTTGTTTATTTATTATGTTTTGTTTGAGGCAATGCTGACTGAACATTGAGTATATTTGACATCTAATATGTCACTAGTTCAACTACCTGTCATCAATCTACATCACTCTTATTTTGAGACTTCTTATTTTGAAACAAACACTCACTTGCCCAGACTAGTCTTGAACTTACTATGTATCTAGATCCTTACTGCTTCTTGCCTTAGCTTCCAGAGTAGCTGTATCAATAAGCCTGTGCAATAACTTATGATTGGTTTGATAATATGCATTCATGAACAGTTATTGTTCATCAAAGTATCCCTTTTTATTAAATGTATAGAAAGAGAATAAATTCACTGAAAATTGTCTTCATTTAGCACATCAGAAAACAAATCACCCCCAGGCTAATATAACCACTTTGCTTTAAGTAAAAAGCAACAGTGAAATTTAAGATCAGAATTATATATCTAGTTTGTATATATATATATATATATATATATATATATATATATATATATATATATATATATAAAATCTGTGCTCTCTCTCTCTTTATATATATAAAAACCTGGATTTTTTTTCTTTTTTTTTCTGTGATCATTGCATATCTAATCTAATTGCAAATAACAATAATGTAAATTGCTTCAAATTAAATTATTTTCAATACTCAGACTAATTAAAAAACAGGGTTTTTTGCAATGGAAACAAAGAACAATTCAGCAAACTATCACATGCCTAGCCAACCAAAAAAATAAATAAATAAAATTCAAGTGTTCATACAAAGTGTCAGCTCTTGTCAACATATTAGATTTGGTAATAATGCAATACATATTTATTGAGGTGAGGATCATGAGCTAAATGAAGAATAAAAATGTAAATGCTTGTTTCAGACCACAGAAACAGGCAGTGTTTGTTCAAGGGTCATATTTGCTCACATATAATTGCATTGTTCATTAGATTGCTTAAAACGGAGAAGAGCTGGCCATCAAGAATTACAGAGGATGAACATAATTAATTAAGAAAATGTTCTTTATGACCTTTCCGCTTGAAAATGCTGCTACTCTAAACCACGTTAACATGACCTGTATGTAAACTCTCAGACTACTGCTTATTCCATTCTGACTAGGAATATCAAGTTCTTAGAGCCCATAATTTCTCAAATAATTATTTAGTCATAAATGCTGCATGTCTTTTTTCCCTTTGTCCTCACATATATTTCCCATGTTTAATGTCTTTTTCATTTTATGGATCATGCCATTGAGTTTGATAGTGCTAAGTAGAACAGAACAAACATTTTCTAAGAAGCACATAGGGGTTTTCTCTACGAAACAATGTTGTTTTTGTTGTTTGTTTTGATGTTGTTATTGCTGTTGTTCTTGTGCTACTGCTACTACTACTGCTGCTGCTGCTGCTGCTGCTGCTGCTGCTGCTGCTGCTTCTGCTGCTGTTGCTACCACTACTTGTTCTTGAGGTGGGAGAAGCTGTAAAATCTTATGTAGCCAAGAGAAGGGAGTGAACAAAGGGGATGGAGAAAGGAGAGGGAAGGAAGCAGTGAGAATTATTCTATTGTCAACTTGACACCATCTGAAATTAATTAAAACTCAAATGGCTGGTTATACCCTGTGAGATTTTTTTTTTTTTTTTGTAATTAAATACTTTGAAGTGGGGAGATCCACTTTAAATCCAGGTTTTTTTGAACTTCTGTTTTTTCTGCCTCTACCTTCTGTGTGATGATATTAGAGAAAAGAGGCACTATTTTCAGCCCTTTTCTCTTCTCTTTCTTATACTCATTTCAGTAGTATATAACAATTTAAAATCAAAAAGAGGGAAAAATTTAATTTAGTTGTAAAGAAGGTTGGTAGGGAAGAACGTTTTCTCATTGAAAATAATAAATGTGCCTGAAATGAATAAAAATTAAAATGGTAATGAGGATGTACAGTGTAAAATAAATAAAAGCTATAATCAGGTTATGAATAAAGTCTCCTGAAAAGAGACAGGCTGGGTTTCATTATGTGATATGAGATTCCCCATTTCTTATACTGAAGAAAAATCACAAAGTTAAATGGAGACCAATTTTATCTTATACTTCTACAGGTAAAAGTCTCAGAGAGTCTTGTTGAAATAAAAGCAAGGCATCTAAAGGTCTATGTACCCACATGGACAAAATGGTCTGGTCCTCATCATTTTTAAATCTTTTTTTTTTATTAAATATTTTCTTCATTTTCATTTCAAATGTTATCCCAAAGCCCCTATACACTCCCCACACTCTGCTCCCCAACCAATCCACTCCCCCTTCCTGACCTTGGCATTCCCCTGTACTGTAGCATATGATCTTTGCAAGTGCAAGGACCTCTCCTCCCATTGATGGCTGACAAGGCCATCCTCTTCTATATATACAACTAGAGACATAGCTCTGGGGTTGGGAAGAGTACTGGTTAGTTCATATTGTTGTTCCTCCTTTAGGGTTGCAGAATCCATTAGCTTCTTGGGTACTTTCTCTAGCTTTTTCCCTGTGTTCCAGCCAATAGGGGACTGTGAGCATACACTTCTGTATTTGTGAGGAAAGGGCATAGCCTCACAAGATGTAGCTATGTCAGGGTCCTGTCAGCAAAATCTTTCTGGCGTATGCAATAGTGTCTAGGTTTGGTGGTTGTATATGGGATGGATCCCTGGGGAGGGGAGTCTCTGGATGATCCTTCCTTCCATCTCAGCTCCGAACTTTGTCTATATAACTCCTTTGTCTCTGTAACTTTGCTCCCCATTCTAAGAAAAAGTGAAGTATCCACACTTTGGTCTTCCTTCTTCTTGAGTTTCATGTGTTTTGCAAATTGTATCTTGGGTATTCTAAGTTTCTTGGCTAATATCCGTTTATCAGTAAATGCATATCATGTGTGTTCTCTTGTGACTGTGTTACCTCACTAGGAAGATATCCTCCAGATGCATCCATTTGCCTAAGAATTTCATGAATTGATTGATTTTTTTTTTTTTTTTTTTTTGGTTTTTCAAGAGAGGGTTTCTCTGTATAGCCCTGGCTGTCCTGAAACTCACTCTGTAGACCAGGCTGGCCTCGAACTCAGAAATCCGCCTGCCTCTGCCTCCCAAGTGCTGGGATTAAAGGCGTGCGCCACCACCACCTGTGCCACCACCACCCGGCTAATTGATTGATTTTAATTGCTGAGTAGTACTCCATTGTGTAAATGTACCATATTTTCTGCATCCATTCCTCTGTTGTGGGACATCTGGATTCTTTCAGCTCCTGACTATTATAAATAAGGCTTCTATGAGCATAGTGGAGCATGTATCCTTATTACAAGTTGGAGCATCTTCTGGGTATATGCCCAGGAGAGGAATTTCTGGGTTTTCTGGGAGTATTATGTCTAATTTTCTGAGAAACTGCCAGATTGATTTCCAGAGTGGTAGTACCAGCTTGCAATCCCACCAACAATGGAGTAGTGTCTCTCTTTCTTCATATCCTCACCAGCATCTGCTATTACCTGAATTTTTTATCTTAGCCAATCAGATCAGTGTGAGATGGAATCTCAGGGTTGCTTTGATTTGCATTTCCCAGATGATTAAGGATGTTGAACATTTTTTTCAGGTATTTCTCAGCCATTCTGTATTCCTCAGTTGAGAATTCTTTGTTTAGCTTTGTACCCCATTTTTAATAGGGTTATTTTATTTTCTGGAGTCCAGCTTCTTGAGTTATCTCTCTCTCTCTCTCTCTCTCTCTCTCTCTATATATATATATATATATATATATATATATATATATATATATATATATATGGATATTAGTACCCTATCTGATTTAGGATTGGTAAAGATTTTTCCCCAATCTTATTGTCTTATTGACAGTGTCTGTTGACTTACAGAAGCTTTGCAATTTTATGAGGTCCCATTTGTGTATTCTCAATCGATCAGCACAAGCCATTGCTGTTCTTTTCAGGAATTTTTTTTCCGGTGCTCATATCTTCGAGGCTTTTCCCCACTTTCTCCTCTATAAGTTACAGTGTTCCTGGTTTTATGTGGAGTTCCTTGATCCACTTAGACTTTAGCTTAGCACATGGATTAAGAATGGATCAATTCAAATTCTTCCACATAATAACCACCAATTGTGCCAGCACCAATTGTTGAAAAGGCTGTCTTTTTTCCACTGGATGGTTTTAGCTCCTTTATCCAAGATCATGTGACCATAGGTGTGTGGGTTAATTTCTGGGTCTTCAATTCTATTCCTTTGGTCTAACTGTCTGTCGCTGTACCAGTACAATGAAGTTTTCTGTTGTTGTTGTTGTTGTTATTGTTGTTGTTGTTGTTGTTTTTTCCACAATTGCTCTTTAATTTTTAGATGGGCTTTGGTTCATAGGTCCTTCTAACTTGGAAGGCCAGTTTCAGCATTTTGAGTTGTTCCCAAATAACATTACACTCACTTATTTTTTCATTATTAGATAGTCATGGTTGAGATTGGACCAATGTAGAAGATCCAGAATAAACAACTCTGAAATAAAACTTTGTCTATGAAGGCCTATTGGGTATTGCTTCTAATGCTGTCTTAATTCAGGTTCCAAAAACCATACAGGAATGTAGGTATTCATAAGATTAGGGTCCCTGTTCCTAATTGGTTTCTAATTGATTAATAATGATCCTGCAGCCAATGATTAGGCAGTGTAACAGAGTCATGTCTTTTAGTATTACCAGGCAAGAAAGTCAAAGGAGGGAAGGAAAGAAATGCCATGATGGGGAAGCAAATGATCAGAGTTAAGGCCATACTGACAAGTAAGAATAAGGGTAGGATTTGCAAAAATCTCTAGCAAAAATTTAAGCTAAAATTATATAACAAATATTGTTGGTTGTGAAATCCTTCAGATTCATTGTGTAATCCTTCACATGGCATAACTAAAGAGCTATTAATTTATTAATAAAATTAACTTATAAAAGGATAGTTGTCTTTCACCTGCTGAAATAAGGAACAAAACTCCATCCTTAACTGATATGTGCATCTGGAATAATTCATATGAATATATTTATAGTAAGAAAAGTTTGGTTTTAAGATTCATATATTGCATAATTCACAGCTCATACATGATTCAACCATTGGAATACTAAAACGACCTACTGTTCCAGTCCCTTGCTTTCTAATGCTGTCCACAAACTTGCTTCCAGAGTGGCTTCACAAATTTGCAGTTGAATCCCAATGGATGATGTACTTCCTGCCTTTCAGACAGATTCAGTCAGAAGTTGAGTCACTGAAATGACCTGCTATTCCAGGGTACTGCTTCTTCATGTTGTTCAGAGATTTGCTTCAAGAACAGTTTCAGAAATTTGCTGCTGAATCCCAATGGACTCTGTTCATTCTGCCTTTTAGACAGATCCAATCAGAAGTTCAGTCAAGCCCTCAGCCTTCAAAGCATACAGAGACTGGAAAACAGGTGCTAAAGCTAGCTTAAGTTCAACCAAATTTTCTAATATTCTTATCCCTACACATCCCGTAAATAATTTTGTTGCCCCTATTCAGCAGGAAGAAGTTGTATAGAGCTGTTATCATGATCCCTTGGCTTTGATGTCTGGTTATGGCTACTTTATAAATCATAGACAAGTGTCATTTTAATTGATAATTTGGAAATGGTCATATTAAGAAATAGAGAGGATGGATTACAAAATTTATTCTTAAGCAAATCATTGTATAGACACTATCTTACATTGGTAGAAATATTTATAATTCATACAAATTGAAGTTATAATTTTATATTGGTACAAAATTCATAGATTGATACAGATTTAATGTTTTCTGTGGTATAAACTTCTTATAATGATACAAAATTTGAAACTAATATTGTTACTCTTAGATAGGAATTGTGCCTATGGGATTGTAAACTGGTACAACCACTCTGGAAATCAATCTGGAGGTTCCTCAAAAAATTAGAAATGGATCAACCTGAAGACTTAGCTATACCATTTTTGAGAATTTACACAAAAGATGGCCCTCCATGTCATGAGGACACATGTTCCACTATTTTCCTAGCAGCTTTGTTTGTGATAGCCAGAATCTGGAAACAACCTAGATGTCCCAGGACAGAAGAATGGATACAGAAAATGTGCCCCATTTACACAATGGAATACTACTCAGCTATTAAGAATGAGGATATCCAATATATATAAAGAACTCAAGAAGGTGGACACCAGAAAATCAAATATCCCCATTAAAAAGTGGGCCACAGAGTTAAACAAAGAATTCTCAACTGAGGAATACCGAATGGCTGAGAAGCACCTGAAAAAATGTTCAACATCCTTAATCATCAGGGAAATGCAAATCAAAACAACCCTGAGATTCCACCTCACANGTCATATAGCCTTACCCTAGTGTTAGACAATGATCTGTTGTCTTGCCTGTGCGTGCAACTTGCGCTAGGGGCGGGATGATGCTGATTGGAGAGCAATGATTGGAGTGAGATGATGTAAGAGGGCTGTATATATATTGAACTGCCTTGAGGGTGATTGCTGGATAAAGGAGTTGACTGAAGGAGTTCACTGCCGGAGATTGCTGAGGGAGAGGCTGTTGCTACCTGAATAAAGGAAGCGGAGATTGCCACTAGAGATCTGTTGGAGAACTTACCTTGGTGTGAGTGTCGTTATTCTCATTCTCTGCTGGTCAGAGATTGGGGTCAGCATATTCTCACTCAAGTGCAGATCTCATCTCACTCCACTCTGCAGGGTCCAATCAGCATCAAGTATGTTGCACTCACACTCCAAGCATGCAGACTAGACACTTTGGGATAGGGTAAGGACACAGTGCACAAGAGATGACATTATGTGCCAGGTGGATAGCACATGATTGTTGCCACTACGCATGTACCAAAGTCTGACAAACAAGCAAAGATCACAGGGCTGGGCATAAGGTCAGGGCGCCATCTTGGCCCATGCGGCTGAACCCGCTTCCCACAATTGAGCGGGGGTGGGGGTGGGGGGGAGGAATCTATCATGACTGCCCTCTGAAACACCCAACAAGCAGCTGAAAGAGTCAGATGCTGCACCCAACCAATGAACAGAAGCAGCTGACCCCTCTTGTTGGATTAAGGAAGGCTAAAAGAAGCTGAAGAGAAAGGCGATCTTATAGGAGGACCAGCAGTCTTAATTAATCTGGATCTCCCGAGATCTTTCAAACACTGGACCACCAAACAGACAGCATACACCAGCTTATATGAGGCCCCAACACACAAACAGTAGAGGACTTCCAGGTCTATGTTCATTCAGAGATGATGCACCTAACCCTCAAGAGACTGGAGGCCTCGGGGAGTTTAGAGGTCAGATGGAATGGAGGGTGGGGACATCCATGTGGAGACTGGGTGTGGTGGGGAGGAGGTGTGGGATGTGGAGCAGTTGGAGGGTGGAAGGGGAGGGGTGGGGAATGGAATATGGAGTGTAAAAAAATGAATTACAAATTAAAATTTAAAAATACAAGGTATAGACCTAGTCCTTCTAATAACTACTACTACAAATTATTAGGATGATTAAGTAAGACAAGTTAAGTACCAGATGGTAAACTAATGGTTATATTAGAGTCTGAACTAATTACATTAAGGTACTTTCTACAGTATTCAAATAAAAATAGCTAAGAATATTCAAGGTTTAATAGTTCAGATATAATTTACATATATATAGTCTTCAAAAATCAGAAATACGCAGAAAATGACATTTAGTATTAATAGTAACTTGTCATTAAACATCATTTGACTAGAGACATTACTGGTTGAAGACTTAATTATAGTCTCGTAATTAAATTTAAGTTGTTTACCATTTAGAATTCCTGGGCAAGAAGGAGGAGATTAGGAAAGATTTCTCATGATGGAGAAGCAAAGATATCAGACTTAAGGTCCTGCTTACATGTAAGAATCAGAGTAAGTTTTGCCATGGGCCAATCCACTAATTGGGTCTGGGATAGCAGAGATAAAATATAGATTAAGAAAGTGTTAACTTAGTAATATGGAAGGGAGAGTATGCTAGTGCAGGGAGGTTTGGTAATAAGTTAAAGCTTATTAAGCATGAAGTGTGTGTGTGTGTGTGTGTGTGTGTGTGTGTGTGTGTGTGTTTTCATTTCTGAATTCAGAGCTCTTAGGAGAGTGCAGAGCTACATGCACATACACCTGCCAGTACCTCAGAGCATATTAACTATTTACCACTACAACAGTTTTATGAAAGCTTTAGATTAACTTAATAGAGATTAAGTTATAAATATGACTGGATGAGAGAAACAACAGCATTAACTAAATAGTCTATGAAATATAAGGAAATAATTAATTATAAAGAAATCTTCAATGTGAGTTTAAGAACAATACTAAATTCTCTTTTCTACAATAGATCCATTTCAAAAATAGACTTAGAAAAGTATACCACAGAGTGGCAGTTTCTAGAGCTGAGAAGGCTAGCAAGGGGAAAAAAAAGAATAGTTAACAGGAAATGTTTATATTTGGGAAGAAAGAGCAACTTCTAATGCTCTCCAGCCTGTTGACAATTTATAATTATGTATTTCAAAATAGCTTGTACAGATGATTTGAAATATTCCTATCATAAAGGAGTGCTGAATGTTTAAATCGATGGATATACCAACTATCCCTTGTGTGTATTGAATGCTATATTTGATCCATAAGTATGTCTAATGAATGCACTAGAAATATGCTAAGATCTAGGACAATTGCATAGACTTGTGGTCATACACACATACACACACACACACACACACACACACACACAAGGCAAGAAGATTCCAAAACTGAAAGTTAATCTGAAATACAAAGTGTGATGCTGTCTCATAAAAGTTCACATCTCTAAAGATCTATTGTCAGTTAATAGTTGCTGGGGAAATGAGAGTTTTATTTTTAGGGAGGAAGTCACTGGTAGAATGCTCATGGTTCTTTAAATAATATACCCATCCTCATGAAAGCAGTCATAATTAAACTAAATGTGTCACAAAAACAGACATGAAATTCAACAAGGACTTTTGAAAAACATAGACTGACCCTTACTGACCTCAGGGATCATCAACCAATATTTGTCTATGAGGATAAATGGAGGAGAGGTGACAAAAATGGTGTTTGGAAGTCCTGTGAGTGTGTGCCCTACAAAAGAGCACCAGGACCAGCTGCACAGAGGGAGATCCACTTTACTAGTAGTGATTAAAGGCATATACTTATTTTAGACAGGAGGTAGAAACATGCATAATGGGTAAATGGCATCAGCTGAGGGCTTAAGGTGGCAAAAGCCTCATTAGCATCTGGAACCATTTCATGTGTCCCCAGTGCTATGTGTATAGGTTCTTGTCAGAAGAAAGGGCATTGAGGCTTTAATCTAACTAAGGTTACTACGGTTATCTGGCATCTGGCATTCTTTTGTTAGAAGTGTGTGTGTGTGTGTGTGTGTGTGTGTGTGTGTGTGTGTGTGTGTGTGATGGGGTGTTGAACTCCCCAGAACCGGTCAGAGAAGGGGAAGCAAGCTCAAAAAGGGAGTTTTTCATATTGTGCTGAGTTTATAATGTTATCTAGTCAATGATAGATCTCCACCTTAATTTTCAGGATTTTCTCACACATAAGAGGTTCAGTATCAATATGAAGAGAATAAAAAATAATAATTCATTAAATGGCAAAAATAAATACATACATTTTTGAAAATTTAAATACTCTTAAAATATTATGAAAAGTATATATCTAATTAATTTAAAGAAAAATAAATTTTATAAATGCATTTTTATTTATTGTAGAAAAAGCAAGTTTAAAAATAAGATAAGTAATTAACTTATACAAAATACATTTGGTGCTAATGCTAGTTAAATTAAAAATGGGAAAGTTAAATTTATTTCGATGAATATACACAGCTTCAAACATGGAAAAACTACCAAGGTCCAGTAAGGTTTCTAAGCAATTTAAAGCAGTTTCCCCAAAGCTTTTCTTTCTGAGATTGATTACTAAGATTCATATAGCAGAAGAAAATAATTGACAATCATTATAGTTGTCCTGTGAATTTTCTATATATATCAAGGAAATACACCCCCCCACACACACACATACTATCTCACTCACGTGCAGAGACACATACAGAGAAAGATAGAAAGAGAGGAAAAGAGAGTAAATGAATAAATAAATAATAGATGTAATAAAAATTTTAAGACAAACAGATAAAAGTTAATAAATACATTAAATGGTCTTCATTTGTGTATGGATTATAATAACTTTGTACATTGGACTGGGTTTCATATGTACCACCGTGTGTAATGTTAGGTCGTAAGTTTCAGTATTTATCATACCCCTTGCACTTCGATGGACAAAACTTACTTTTACGGAGGATATCCGAACATACCAACCGTCAACGATCTGGTAGACTTTTCTTGACCCACGAGCCTTGTTAGGGAAGGTTTGCCTCTGGGGACAGGTTTTGAGGTTTCAAAATGCTTCCCGTATTTTTCTCTGCCTGTCAGTTTTGCCTCAAGGTAGTATTCTCAGCTACTGCAGCTTGCTTTGCCTCCCGATTCCATGCTTCATACTATGCAATCACACAGTCATTCTTCTGGCTATGCCCATGGGAGTGTCTTCAGGAAAATAGGAATGAAGTAGGAAGGGCCATCTTGACTGAAGATAGCACCATGCCATGAGTTAGGATCATGCATTGAAGGGAGAGAGATATCATGCAGAGCACCAACATTTGTGTCTCTGGGGTCTTCACACTATAAACATTATTGCCAGATTTCTTAAGCTCCAGCCAGAATGTCTTTCTCAAGACGATCAAATGTGCTCTCAAGCTGTAAACCAAAATAAACACTCCTTCCTTACACTGCTTTTGTCATCTATCTTTGTCACAGCATGAAAAAAGGGTCTCATAAGATGGCTGTAGAACATTAGTTCAAATTGGAATAGCACCAAATCTAAGATGTTTTCTTACCTGGAGCTAAATGTTTTCAATAAGCATTGAGGGAAATAATGGATGTAAATCTACAGAGAAGAAAAAGGGTCTTGGTGATCTTGAGCTGAGCCATGATAATGATAGTAAAAGAATATGGTAAAGGATAAGTACTCATAGATATTATTATACATCAGAATTCCTTAAGACCACAAAGTACCAAAATAGAAACACACATTAGCAGAGATTCTGACTCAACTTTTTTGTTTTTGTTTTTTGTTTTTTTGTTTTGTTTTGTTTTTTTTGTTTTGTTTTGTTTTTTTGTTTGTTTGTTTTTTGAGACAGGGTTTCTCTGTATAGCCCTGGCTGTCCTTGAACTCTCTCTGTGGACCAGGCTGGCCTCAAACTCAGAAATCCGCCTTCCTCTGCCTCCCAAGTGCTGGGATTAAAGGCGTGCACTACCACCGCCCAGCTTGACTCAACTTTTTAAAAACTACTGAGTCACTAAGAAAGCATGACTAGAGTTCATATGAGCAGGAGAAAATCTAATTAAAGTGTGGCCAATGCATATATATAATATTATTATATATTATATATCACATATCACATATCATATATCATATATCATATATCATATATTAGAGTAATGTTATTCCTGCCTAGTAAAGTTTGTAGTTACATTCTTAGGAGCTCTCTATAAGAAGCACTTCACAGAGTCACTGTGAGAGTTACCCACTCTGGTCATCTTCAGTTGATTGCCAGTTTCTTGAGACAGAGAAAGAACCAATTGTTCACAAAATATGACTCCTGAGTGTCAACAGTGGAGCTCAGACTTGGGAATAACAAAAACTATTCAGTGCTCAGAAGAGAATATTTTGAAGTCTTAGTTCTATAAAAAAATATTTATTTTAAAATACTTTTAACAGTATAATTCATTTGGAAGACTAGAGGTGTAGAGATCTGTCTGGAACTTATTTGTAAATATTAATATCTATGCCTTACTTTATTTTGGCTTTTCTTTTTTCCACAGCTGAGGACCAAGCCCAGGGCCTTGTGCTTGCTAGGTAAGCGCTTTACCTCTGAGCTAAATCCTCAAACCACTTACTTTAAAATTCAATTATAGTTCTAAATTATTGCCACATTATTTTCCACTAATTTTATTTCATTTATATTAGTTTTTGTGTTTAATCAGTTTATTGTCAAACTCTATGGTGTCAAAAGAGTAGAAGTTGATATTCACCATAATCTTAAAACTAAGTTGGTATGTGTATCATTCATGTGTGTTTGCATGTTCCTGTGTTCACAGTAGAGAAAAGATGTTAGAATTACTGGTACAAAGGGCGGTTTATCTTATCAACTGTCTACTTGCATCAATGACACAGAGTGAAATTGGGATAAAAAGAAGGACAATTAATAGACTGGGAATTCATATGTGTTTATAGGATCACAGCATGGCTAGGATTTGAGGAACATTGTAAATTTCAGAAGACAACTATGTAAAGGGCTAGACTAGCTGACCAGCAAGCAGTTAATCCTCAGAGCACTGGGCTCAGAGACACACCAAAATGCAGCTAATCCTCAGAGCACTGGGCTCACAGAGACACACCAAACTTCTTCATTTTACAAGAGTTGTGGGCATTTGAGTTTATATTGTGATGTTTTTACAGTAAGCACTTTACTCATTCTCTCTTTCAGTCCTGTATTTTCAAGGTTTTATTTATTTTCTGTGTAATCTGTGAATGGTAAAGCAAACTTGTAGTCTCTTTCATTCTCTTTGTGACATCCTAGAACTTTTAACAACATCCCTTCAGACTATGTTACCACAGCCATGCATTATCCCTGAAAACATACTTCTGTCTGCACATGCATACCTGGAAGCTAGAATTGTTTTCATTCAAGAGAATCTAAGAGAAAATAAGTATATATTTCTCTTTCTTGTCAAGATTTCCTTCATATATATATATATATATATATATATATATATATATATATGTATTTCTTTACCTCCTCCTTTAACATATCATCTTCATATCACCTATTTTAGTTTTGTGAACAAATATCAGCTATAGGAGACCTATATATCTACCTCTGTCAGTCTTTTTTGTGTCTGTCTGAATATCTGTCTACTTAATTATCTATATGTAAATATGGAATCCACACATGTACAGGAAAATGTCTGTATACCTTGAGCATCTATGGGCTGTGTATGTGGTTTAGGTGGAAGAGTGTTTGCCAACACTATAAGAACAAAACAAAGAAACAAATGTTATTTTCATTCCCCTGACTGTATAGAGTGGGTTTGGTAAGACACACTTGTAGTAGTATTTCTAACACTAAAAATGTAGAGGCAGGAGAGTCACTGAAAGTTCAATGTAGTCCTCAGCTACATAATGAGTTTGAGACCAGCCAAGAATATGTGCCCTATATCTGTCTTCCAAATATATGTGAAAGAAGGAGTCTAGGATTTATGCCAGTGTATGTCAATTTATATAAAAGATATTGGTATCTGATTTTTTTTTGTTTATTTACAGGGAGTAAAAGAATCAAGCTACAACAGATTTTGACAAATGACTACATTATTTATTTTTAATAGTCTGTGAACTTCAATATTCATATGATCACACTATATGAATAGAATTAAAAATCCAAACACTACAATGAGCTTCATATAAGAATATTTTGTAGATTTTGGGTTTTTTTTATTTGTTTGTATTTGCCCTCCAAGCTGAAAGACTCCCTCCTAGTCAGAGAAAGGAGTATCCCAAGATTCATAAAGCAAATGCAACTTATAGGTGTCAGAAAAAACTTCCAAAATTACAAGATTCTTTGATCTCTACCCAAGGATACACAAGCAGTAAAATACTGCTAGAAAAAAAAAAACACTCTGACCACCTCATTAGCATGCAAGCATTGCTGATAACATATATCTCATTTATCTTTCATTAGCTGTTAAGGGATTTTCAGTGAAGCACCTACCTTTGATTTGTCCATGATCTTGTAAATAACCTCAATAAACTCTCTGTTTCCCTAAGCTAGACTTGATGAAATCATTCATTTTGTCTCTCAGGGGTGTAATCTGAGGTGCTCAAATCTTCCTAACAAAAATCTAGACTACCCAAGATACAATCTACTAAACACATGAAACTCAAGAATAAGGAAGATCAAAATGTGGACGCGTCAACCCTTCCTAGAATTAAGAACAAAGCACACATTGAAGGAGTTACAGAGATCATGCGTGCAGCTGAATCCAAAGGATGGACCCAATGACTGCGGCTGCCAGGGATCCATCCCACAATCAGCCACCAAACATAGACACTATAGCATATGCCAGCAAGATAGTGCTAACAGGGCCCTGATATAGCTGTCTCGTGGGAGACTATACCAGTGCCTGGCAAACATGGAGGTGGATGCTCACAGTCAGCTATTAGATGGAACACAGGGTTCCCAAGGAAGGAGCTAGAGAAAGTACCCAAGGAGCTGAAGGGGTCTTCAACCCTATAGGTGGAAGAATAACATGAACTAACTAGTACCCCCTGAGCTCATGTCTCTAGCTGCATATATAGAAGAGGATGGCCTAGTTGGCCATCATTGGGAAGAGAGGCCCATTGGTAATGCAGACTTTATATGCCCCAGTACAGGGGAACGCCAGGGCCAGGATGTGGGAGTGGGTGGGTAGAGGAGCAATGCCGGGAGGGGGGAGGGTATAGGGAACTTTCTGGATAACACTTGAAATGTAAATGAAGAAAATATCTAATAAAAGTTGGAAAAAAAAGTCAGAAACAAGGAGTGAAGCTTAACTATGGTAGATGTTTCTTTTCCCAGCATCTCTTCTAACATGAAGATTGTTGTCTCTACTGTTACCCTTATTTAGCTCACATCTAGGTCTCAGCTGATGGTAGAACAGCTGAGCACAGAAATTACAAAAAAATGATCTCTTAACAAAAATATATATATGGCATAAGTAGTTCCCATTTCATGCATCTCTTTTATAAATGCCTCCCAGTGAGGAAAAAACAGTCATCTTCATTCCTAGAATAACTTTTGCCCTCTCTGTGTATCCATAAGCTTAATTTCTTTTTACCACCTTATCATAGTTTTTCTCTTAGAGAATGCACAAAACTGTATCAATTTCATGGGCCACTAACAAAAGTGTCTCCTTTTACCCATGGCATAATTCCTCAACTCAGAATTATGTAGTTTAATCTGGTGAATTAATCATTCCTCCAAACAAAGGACCCTTCTGGCAATCTAATCTCATTAACCAAATGGAATGAGTTCCTTTAACCCACTAATTTTGGGTCCAATTTCTCTTATTTTCAAGATATGCAGACAAAGATTAATGTCTGAATATCTCAGGATTGGCATTGTATTCCAAATTATTAATAATGTTGGATATACACAGCTTGAGAATAAATGCAGAAATGAGGAGGAGATAGTGCTACTAGACATATTTGCAACTTTGGTATATGTTGGGTAAATATATATATTTTTTGTGTCTCTGAGGGTTGTGCAAGTGCCAGACATGTGTGAAAATTATAGGACAATTTTACTTGTCACTCAGCACGTTCACATTTTTTGAGGCAGGGTATCCCATTTGTGGCTGCATGAGCCAGACTATCTGGGCTCTGAAGTTCAGGATATCTCCCGTTGTCTCTTTTTATGTCTCGAAGTGGCAACTGGTGTTAATAAATAGATGTACCACTGCACCTGGCTTTATATGGTTACTCATAATCCAAAGTTCCTTCAAGCTTGTTCAGTAAATACTTAACCACTGAGCCATATCCTTGGAAATATAATACACCTTTTGAACTGAAATTCTCATTTTTCTGTGACTCCCTATTTCATATTAAGTACTATGTCACTATACTGAAGGACTGACATGATCTTTTACTATGTAAGATATGCACAGTTCACTGCATCTGACTCTCTTAAATTTAATTTAATTAGCATTTATTCAAGCTGTGTTTGGGATTACATCATAGTAAATATGCCTCTGGAAAACAGTAGAGTAATCCTCTCCATTGGAAAGTATAATGTTCTTTGTAGGGGTCTGCTTAGTTTCCATCTCTGCTTATATCAATATAATCCATCAATAGTAGTTTTTTCTTCTTGTCTTTCAAACAATAAAGAATCATCGACAGAAAACAGAACAATCCTCTGATTAGTCAGAACTGATAAAAGAAGTATATCTTCAAAATGGGATTTATATGATAAGAGCTTAGTAGCTCAACTTTGGTTGACTGCAAGCTGCAAACTGCAAACTGCAAACTGCAAACTGCAAACTGAACACCCAGTAATAGTCTAGATAGTCAGGTCTCCTTGTGAATTCAACATCCAAAGAAACAGCTTTTTCACTATTTGACAAAAGGAAGTTCTTCCAGTCTTCCTGGGTTCTGATTATAAATAGAAAGTATAGTGAAAACCAAAAGCAAAACATGTAGGGAGTGGTTTAACATCCCTATTTTTAACAGTATACTTGACAATGCCATATTTAGTGGTATTTTTCACCTTGACAGAATCTAGAAACACTTGAGAAGTTGATCTTTGAGAATGTTTGTAAGTGATTATTTTAATTCAGATAATTGATCTGAGAAAAACTGCCAACTGTAGACATCATCATTTATGAAAGCCTGCCCACACCCCATCCTATCATCCACTCTCTCTCTTCCTGTGTGTGTGTGTGTGTGTGTGTGTGTGTGTGTGTGTGTGTGTGTGTAGAAGGGGAGAGGTACATTTCTTACTCTTCCTTCTTCCAATTTGTGACTATGATATTAACATCCCCTTCAAGATGCTTCCACCATCACTTCCCTGCCATGATGTGCATAACTAGGTACTGAGTGCTTAATAAGCTTTTTCGATTAAGATGCTTTCTTCAAATACGTTGCACAGTATCAACTAAAGGAACTAAAAGAAAACTATAAGACACTCATCTGTGGGGAATAAGTACATGGGTTCCTCTCTTAAGGAGGAACATAGAAACTATCTGCAGCAACATGCACAGAATACACTTTTCAGCTACTAACAATCATCAGCTACTCTCCTTTTATATGTTTGGTGGGTTGTTTCTCTTCACATATATTCTCTTATTTATCCAGGTTCAGGAGTGAGGAAGCTGATCCACCATAGATTGGTTTTGAATGCATTCACAGTAATGAAAGCATATCCTTTGACTGAAGTTTTAAGGAAGACACCCCTACTCACCATCTTATGCCTATGAATAATTTAACAGGCATGGGATTTAAATTATATGAATCATGGAAAGGAATATGCACAATGAACAATGGCTTACATAATTCAAACTTGTCAATCAAAACCGTGATCTCCATCCTTAGTAAGCAGTTTCTCCTTTTGGTCCCAATTAAATGGCAACCTAAGAAAGAATTTTGCCCTTGAGAACATTGTTGCCCAGCTACTAAAAGTATATCCAAAACTTGTAACTTTATACTACTTTTAATAAGTTTGCCAGGCTAAGGAGATGGATCAGATTTAAAGACATTGCTCTTGCAGAGGATATAATTTCGGTTCCCAACATCGATATAGTGCTCAAAGGTATTTCCAGAGGACCTGATTTCTTATTTCCAGGCTACACAAGAACTTAGCACATAAGTAGTACAAAAGTATATTCAAGAAAATATTCATTTACATAAAATAAAACTAAAGTGTATAGGTATTGTCTTTAAAAATGGGACATTGTTGTCAGTTTATAGGGAGCAATCTATTTATTGTCTTGGTAACAGCCTAGATTGGGGTGGGCAGATTTCCCTGTCACTCTTTGAAAAGAACTCAATTGGATATATCCTAATTCTAGTACTAGAAAAACAGACAAGAGATAGCAAACACAGGTTCAGTCTCCCAAATATTTGGGTGCTTTATTTTTCATGCCTTCATATATTTGGGAATTTATAACTAAATAGGTTTCCATACCATTCCTCAAATGTTTCTCCATATTTGCTGTCTCTTCCAACATTCCTTTCCTTAACTGCTGTTGTCTTCTCCTCCACCACCGGATCTTCCATTACTAGTTTCCTTACCCAACAACCCCACTCCACTCATAAAATATATTTTATTTTATCTCCCAGAGACATCCATGAGTCTCCATAATCCCTTCCTTTATATCTTACTACTCAGAAATAACAGGTCAAAACTTGTTTGTCCTTTGATAAACAGCTAATACCACATAAAGTCAAGTGTATGCTATACTTATCTTACTGGGTATCAATCACCTTACTTAATGTTAATTTTTTCTAGTTTCTTCAATTTGCCTGGAAAGTTCATTATACAATTTTTTTTAAAAAGCTCAATAACACTCTATTGGATAAATGTACCACATTTTCTAAATCCATTCTTCTGTTGAGGGGCATCTAAGTTGTTTCTAATTTCTGGCTATTATGAAAAGAACAGCAATGAACATGACTGAATAAATATCCTTGTAGGAGAATGAAGAATCTTTTAGGTATACACCTAAGAGTGATATAGCTGGATAATAAAGTAGATTGATTCCCATCTTTGTAATAAACTTAAAAAGTTTCCATACTTGCTGCAAAAGTTTGCATTTCTGCTGCAATAGTAGAGTGTTTCCATAATTACATATTTTGAACCGCATGAGTTGGCACATGTATTATTGATCTTAAGTATTCTAACTGGTATAAGATAAAATATCAAACTAGCTTTTATTTCTACTTCCTTGTTGGCTCAGGATGTTGAAGAGTTCTTTAAAAGTTTGTCAGCCATTTGAGTTTCCTCAATTCAGAATTCTATTTAGATCTGTATCCAATTTTTAATGGGATTATTTGGGGATTTTTATATCATTTCTTAAGTTCTTTTTATTTGTTTATTTTTTGATGGAGACTTGGTAATATGCTTTTTCTTTTCTGTGGGCTGTTCCTTTGTATAATATGCTTGTTTATTACTATAGCTTTGCAGTAAAACTTAAAGTTGAAAAGGGTAACACTCAAACATTTTTATTATTGTACAGGATTGTTTTAACTTTACTGTTTTGTTTTGTGTGTGATTGTGTGTGTATGTCTATATGAAGTGGAAATTTCTCATTTCAAGGTCTCTGAAAAATGGTGTTGGAATTTTGATTGGGATTACACTGAATCTTTCAATGAGTAGATGGTAATATGATCATTTTTTATTAAGTAACTCCTAACACCATCCAGGAGTACACAGCCTGCAGGAACTGTGAATCATCAGGGACAGTATCCTTCTAGCCTCAATCTGCACCCAGGAGCCAGGGCTATTCCACGGGTCCTGCCAGGGGAGAGCTAGTCTCCCAGGAGTGCTGACATGGACTTACAGGCCCACAAGAGGGACAAGGTCAAGCCAGAGACAGCAAGACAAACTAACACCATAGATAACCAGATGCCAAAAGGCAAGTACAAGAACATTACCAACAGAAACCAAGGCAGAATCAGCAGAACCCAGTTCTCACAACAGGAAGTCCAAAGTCCCACCACATTGGAAAAGCAAGATTTGGATTTAAAATAATATCTCATGATGCTGATAGAGGACTTTAAGAATGACATAAATAACTGCCTTAAAGAAATACAGGAGAACACAGGGAACACAGGTAGAAGACCTGAAAGAAGAAACATAAAATCCCTTAAAGAATTACAGGAAAACACAATGAAACAGGCGAACAAATTAAACACAACCATCAAGGATCTAAAAATGGAAGTAGAAACAATAATGAAATCACAAAGGGAGACAACACTGGAGATAGAAAACATAGGAAAGAGGTCAGGAGTTATAGATGTGAGCATGATCAACTTAATACAAGAGATAGAACCGAGAATATTAGGTACAGAAAATACCATAGAAAACATTGACAGAACAGTCAAAGAAAATGCAAAATGTAAAAAGCTCTTAACCCAAAATTTCCAGGAAATCAAGAACACAATGAGAAGATCAAATACAAGGATGATATATAAAGAAGAAAGTGAAGATTCCCCACTTAGAGGGCCAGTAAATACCTCTAACAAAATTAAAGAATAAAACTTTCCTAGCCTAAAGAAAGAGATGTCCATGAACATACAAGAAGCCTACAGAACTCCAAATAGATTGTACAAGAAACGAAATTCCTTCTCTCACATAATCAAAACACCATATGCACAAAATAAAGAAAGAATATTAAATGCACTAAGGAAAAAAGCTCAACTAACATATAAAGGCAGACATAGCAGAATTATTCCAGACTTCTCACCAGAGACTATGAAAGCTAGAAGATCCTGGGCAGATGTCATATAGACCCTAAGAGAACACAAATGCCAGTTCAGGCTACTATACCCAGCAAAATTCTCAATTACCCTAGTTAGAGAATCAAAGGTATATCATGACAAAAACAAATTAACACAGTATCATTCCACAAATCCAGCCCCTCAAAGGATAATAAATAGAAAACTCCAACACAAGAAGGGAAACTAGTCCCTAGAAATAGCAAGAAAATAATTTTCTTTTAACAAACCAAAAAGAAGATGCACACATAAACATAACTCCACCTCTGACAACAAAAATAACAGGATGCAACAATCACTTTTCCTTAATATCTCTTAAATCAATGGACTGAATTCTGCAATAAAAATATATAGACTAACAGACTGGACATGTAAACAAGACCCAACATTTTGCTACATACAGGAAACCTACCTCAGTAACAAAGACAGACACTACCTCAATGTAAAAGGCTGGGAAATAATTTTCCAAGCAAATGGTTCCAAGAAACAAGCTGGAGTAGCAATCCTAATATCAAAGAAAATTGACTTTCAATCAAAATTTATGAAAGAATTTAAGGAGAGACACTTCATATTCATCAAAGGTAAAATCTACTAAGATGAACTCTCAATACTGAACATCTATGCTCCAAATTCAAGGGTACCAATATTCATAAAAGATACTTAGCTAAAGCTCAAAGCACAAGCTGTACCTCACACAATAATAGTTGGAGGCTTCACCACCCCTCTCTCATCAGTAAACAGATCATGAAAACATAAACTAAACAGAGACACAGTGAAACTAACAAAAGTTATGATCCCCATGGATTTAGCTGATATCTATAGAACATTTCATCCTAAAATTAAAGAATATACCTTCTTCTCAGCACCTCATAGTACCTTTTCCAAAACCGACTACATAATTTGTCAAAAATCAAGTCACAACAGATAAAAGAAGACTGAAACATCCTATCAGTTCATCATGAACTAAGGCTGGTCTTCAATAACAACAAAAATAATAGCTCACATATACATGGAAACTGAACAACACTCTACTCAATGATAACTTGGTCAAGGAAGAAATAAAGAAATTAAAGACTTTTTAGAGTTTAATGAAAATGAAGCCCCAATATACCCAAACTTATGGGACACAAGGAAAGCAGTCCTAAGAGGAAAATCATAGCTCTGTGTGCCTCCAAAAAGAACTTGGAGAGAGCATATACTAACAGCTTGACAGCAAAACTGAAAGCTCTAGAACAAAAAGAAACAAATATACACAAGAGGAGTAGAAGGGCAGGAAATAATCAAACTCAGGCTGAAATCAACCAAGTAGAAACAAAAAGAACTATACAAAGAATCAACCAAACCAGGATCTGGTTCTTTGATAAAATCAAAAGATAGATATACCCTTAGCTAAACTAAGGGAGGACACAGAGACCATATCCAAATTAAGAAAATTAGAAATGAAAAGGGAGACATAACATCAGAACTGTGGAAATCCAAAAAGTTATCTTATCCTACTACAAAAGCCTATACTCAACAAAACTGGAATATCTGAATGAAATGAGCCATTTTCTAGACAGATACCTGGTACCAAAGTTAAATCAAGACCAGATAAACTATCTAAATAGTCCCATAAACAATAAAGAAATAGAAGTAGTTATTAATATTCTAGCAACCAAAAGAAAAAAAAAATCCCAAGACCAGATGGGTTTAGTAAATAGTTTTATCAGACCTTCAAAGAAGACCTATCACAAATACTCTTCAAATTAGTCTACAACATAGAAACAGAAGGAACACTACCCAATTCATTCTATGATGCCACAATTATTCTGATACCTAAACCACACAAAGAACCCACAAAGAAAGAAAACACTAGACCAAATTCTTTATAAATATTAATGCAAAAATACTCAATAAATTTCTCACCAACCGAATTCAAGAACATTTCTGGGAACCTGCCCCAGTTGGTTCAGATTCACAAGCTCTGTTTAGACACTCTCTTATGAACAGTTTTGGGGAGACCAAAATTGGCATTAGAATACTAGGCAGCTGTACATGTACTCAAATGCATATAATAACATAGACACACACACATACACACACACACACACACACACACACACACACACACACACACACATATATATATATATATATATATATATATACACACACACACACACACACACACACACACACATATATATATATATATATGTAGACATAATTAAAAAGTAAAGTGAGTCTTTAAATATGTAGTTTATATCTTGCTTTGATTTCATTCTGCAACATCTGATGTGTATTTTGCATACTTCTGGTGTTACTCATGTGTTGACAAAACAAGCTGAATAGTAGGATAATTATTCTCTGTGTATCAGTCTGAATATATATTTGCACTCATATTCATATCATGACAAGGAAGAAAGTAACCAGTGATATTTGAATGACTGTGGCTAGACTATCAGAGTAAAATACAGCAAATTTTTAATATTTCTGAAATGTCTTAGAAAGATGAGTTTCTCATTTAATGTATTTCTCTATGTTGAACATCTCTAGAAAGTTCCTACTCAGTTTCTCTTATGAGAAATTATAATTAGTCAAGTGCTGTTGGATATGTCCAACAAGTGATTAAGAATATTCGCAACTTCTAAAGAGAAGAATTTTTTGCTTTGTTTTGTGTTTTGTTTTTTTTGTTGTTGTGGTGGTGGTGGTTTTTGTCTGTTTGCTTTTTCTTACAATTTTCAAGGTAAGTCCATTCCTTTGGGTCACTGTTGGCGTTTCAGAATGACAGTATTTAGATTCCAAGAGGAGCAAAACATCTTATTCTCAAGTGCCCAAACAAACAAAGGAATTACTAACATGCTATTCAAGGGTATTCATTCTATACACCAAATACTACATATTAGAACATATCACTGAAAGGTGCCATCATTTCCCAATAGCATCTCTCTTTTAAGGAAAGCCATACCACACAAGCTTTTCAGAAACATTTAAGAACCAGGGTATAGGATATGTAGAAAGTGGCTAATTGCTTCTTGTGACTCAATACACTCACAAGGTTTAAGTAACTATTGCTCATCTTTCTATTGTATTGGTATGTGGCTCATAAGAATGTTTCTTATTACTCATTGTTGCCTAGAATAATAGACATCAAAAGGCCAACACTTATTTTAACATAGATACTTCTATTCCATTTATAATTGATGCTAAGCAAAATCTCTATATAAGCTAATTTTAAAAGTTAACAATAAAATAAACTCCCCGCCCCCCCTTTTTTTTCTGAAGATAAATGAAGGGCAAATGAACTCCATGTTAAATTTGAATAGAGAAAAGATACATTCACTTACTCTTCATGTCAGTTTGTTTTCCTGTTAGTGTATTGGTATAATAAAGAGTAAATGGGAAAGCTTAATGTCATCCTAGCACAGAGCAATAATACATACATTTGCTTGTATAAAGATGAATAAGTTAGGTGACCTACCATGAAGACAGACAGAAGTAAATTAATTAGTCTTATTGAAGTTTTGGATTCATTCCACATCAAAAGAGCCAAGTCAGTTTGAATTGTATGTAAATTTAATTTAATGAGAAATAGGAAGACTTTTAATCTACTAGATACAAGTCTTGCTGTGTTCATCAATGCCAATCAAATTGGCTGTTGTTTTTTTCTTTTAATTTTTATAACCTTCAAATGGAAACATGATCTACGATTCTCTTTCATCTACTGGACTTCCTAGTATATTGCTAAATTTAAGTCATGGATTTCCAGAAAAGAAAACATATTCAAAAGAAATGTAGTTTCAATTTTTGCTCAATTTATTTTGTATTTGTGAGTGTGTGTTTGTGTTTATGTGTGTGTGTGTGTGTGTGTGTGTGTGTGTGTGTGTGTGTTCACGTGGGTGCATATGTGTATGGACCCCTCCACCTTGCTTTTGTGTCCCTCAGCATTGGTGCTGGGAATGGAAATCTAGTCCCCTGCAGCAGCAGCAAGTGAATTGTTTAATAGTTGAGAGGAAGAAAGAATAACTTTCCTGACATTAAACATTCAAATACAATCAAAATTTTAATCTTTATAAATAAAGTACTTTCAGAACAAAGTCTGGCTAACCAGTTAATACATTGAATGAGGTAGCATTGCTCTAGGAAAAGCAGAATCATAGGTTTGCTAAGCCTATCCTTGAAACACAATCTTAGAGAATTTCTTTCCTGAGGTAAGATATTCCTTAGAAGACCCGAGGGTTTTTTTTGTTGTTGTTTTGTTTTTGTTTTTGTTTTTGTTTTTGTCTTCTGCATCTACTCTTTTGGATTACAATGCTCGCTTCATTGGCTTATGCACCTTCCTATGTGGCTATTGCTACTTCCTGTTTGGCTTTAGAATTTCTATCACCCTTTATACTAAAAAAGATACTGAAGTTCCTTGACTTCAATTTGTGTTACTGTATTAATCATATTGGTAGGCCCATAAGTTAAATATATTATTTTGGTGGCAAACTGAGAACATCAAAATATGTAAATTCTGTTGTCAGATCTTTCCCCTTGTCCCCTTCTGTAGCTGTTTTCAGGCAAGATGTGCTTCTTCAATGGCTACCTTAAAAGTATTAAAGATATATTCAGGAATTTTCCCCCAGTGCCCATATCTTCGAGGCTTTTCCCCACTTTCTCCTCTATAAGTTTCAGTGTCTCTGGTTTTATGTGGAGATCTTTCAACCACTTAGACTTGACCTTCATACAAGGAGATAAGAATGGGTCAATTCCCAGTCTTCTACATGATAACCGCCAGTTGTGCCAGCACCATTTGTTGAAAAT
>LR754942.1:5560-17245 GCA_902729485.2 Mus minutoides | reverse complement strand
GGCTCTGACTTTTAACAGGTGTGACCAAGGTCATACTAAGAGCTTCAGCAAAATGAGAGAGAAAAAAACAAAATGTCAACATTGTAACCTGGTTGGTCCCTGAACCAGGGGCAGTCAAAGCAGTCCGTGAAAGCAGTGGGAGTAACAAAGAAAGAAAGAAAGAAAGAAAGAAAGAAAGAAAGAAAGAAAGAAAGAAAGAAAGAAAGAAAGAGAGAGAGAGAGAGAGGGAGAGAGAGAGAGGAAGGAAGGAAGGAAGGAAGGAAGGAAGGAAGGAAGGAAGGAAGGAAGGAAGGAAGGAAGAAGAAAAGGAAAAGGAAAGGCTTTTGTAACAAATGAGTATGATTTGTCAACCAATTGCATCAAAAATGAAACACAGGCCTTGGAAAAGAATGTTACTTTAGTTAGCTAGCTGGTTAGTTAATTTCTATGGCTCTGTGTATTTGCTACCCCCCACCCCCTGCAAACCGCCCCCCCTTGTACATGTTTGCTTATAAAACTTGTTCTGGCTGTCCAGAGAAGGGTGCTGCTCTCATTGGGTGGCACCTCAGCCTTGGGTGGCACCTCAGCCTCGCAAGGTCTGGGATTACAATTGTGCCCCATACTTCATGATCTGGGGTTTAGATCCCTAGCCTTCTCACTCGAACACTTCCAATGACTCTTTTTATCTTTCTAACTTGGCCAGGGTCTGTTTTTGGTTGTAACATTGGGGAACCTGGATAAAAGTGTATCTATCCTCTTCTTAACACTAGTTAAGCTAATCTTTCACAGATCTTCTCGGAGGCCCTTCGCTCTAACAATAGATTGCTTCAAGTTGACAAAACTGCCACATTCTTTTACATAGAGCCCCAACTGGGGCTGCATAAGACACTGCCAAAGCAGCTGAAAAGGAGGAAAAGAAAGAGGGAAAGGAGGCAGAGAAAGGAGAGGCGAAGGAGGAAAGGAAGAAAAGGCAAAGCGGCATCTGCCACCCCCACAATTTCAGCAGTGTTTGAGGTCAGGAATGGTGGTGGGTACAGAATGTAATGGTGTGATAGGCTGGTGGATTCCATCATCTTCCTATCAGTTCATTTCTTCTTCTGTGTCAGAGTTCCTTGATCTGCGATAACATTCTGTGGAATCCCTTTATGGTAGACCAGCTTTGGGCAGGTATGTTGATTGACACTACAGACAAAAAAGGCAAATCCTTACCCAGCAAGAAAATCACACTGCTTTTGCCAGGGTGAAGTGATCTCATCCATTCAACGTGCCTGTGCAGTAACTGGTACCCTCATTCAAACAATGGTACCCTATCATTACCATTCACAATGGATATTTGTCATTTTAGCTGACCTCCATACAAATACTCTCCTTATCTGAGAAGCCTCCAACAACAGTGAGAGATCAGGCTTCATCTCCTGTTATAGAAGTCAGAGGAGGGCATCACATTGCCCATTTCCTCAGAGCCCAAAAGGTTGACCAGATGCCTCTCCTAGTTCTTCATTCACAGCATGGGGCCAGTCAGCTTGTTATCGCTGAACAGGATCTTAGGTAGCCCAGGCTGGTCTCAGATTCTATATGAAGGAGAGTGTGGCAGTTAGTTTTAATTGTCACCATGACTAGAGAGAATGGCCTCTCAAAAGGTCTGTGAGGGATTAGTCGCAGGAGTCAAGATACCAAAATCTAGTATTAGGAGAGTTCTGCTGCTTAGCAACAGTGAGAACACAGTTGATTATCCACGAGTAACCATGGTGACAGCATCCCGTGAAAAGCCTTGGCTTGGTGGTGCTTCCTTTGTTTCCTGCTAAGGTTGTTGGTGATTATGGGTTTTGTTGTTGTTGTTTATTTGTTTGTTTTGTTTGTTATTTGCTATTTCGTTTGCTTATTCTCTTTTGAGACAGGATCTTGCTCTGTAGCCTACACTCACAGTATTCCTCCTGCCTCAGCCTCCCAAGTTCTGGGATTACAGTTGTGCCCCATACTTCATGATCTGGAGTTTAGATCCCTACCCTTTTTATTCTAACACTTCCAAAGACTTTTTTATCTTTCTAAGTTTTCCAGGGTTCGTTTTTGGTTACAACATTGGGGAATCTAGACAAAAATGTATTCTCTCCTTAACACAAGTCAAGCAATTGGCATGGTAGTCAGTACCAGGCAACAGAAAGCTATTGACCATTGCCTGTAAAACGCAAATACCCAGGCAAAGCTAGAGTAAGCAGTGTGGCAAGTACATTCACAGGACAACATACACATAGCCTGAGCAGCTAGGGAAGTGCCTGACTGAAGGAGAGAGAGGGCTTGGAAGTGTCAGAGGCAGCTGATGCAGTTACTGTGGTAACCAAACAAGCGCCACATTCGTCCCATTTATATTTGGTTTGTGAACGCCATTGACCAAAATCTACCCAATGTGAGTGATTTGCGCTCATTCTGTCATGTGGCCTGTCCTCCTTCCTCCTGAGAAGAAACAGCTGAAAAGGAGAAATAACCACACCTTCACTGCCATATTTTTTTCCCTAGTGTTCCTAGTGTTTGTTAAATACAGCAATATTTACTTCCAAACCATTCTGAATCAGTCCTCTCTCCGTGCCTTCCTTCCTCTTGCTCCCTTCCTTTCTCCTCTCTTTCCTTTCTCCCTCCCTTCCTGCTTCCCTCCTTCCCTCCCTCCCTCCCTCTCTCTCTCCTTCCCTCCCTCCCTCTCTCTCTCCTTCCCTCCCTCCTTTCCTTACATCCTCCCTCCCTCTTTTCCTTCCTCTCTCTTTTCCTTGCCCCCGCCCTCCCTCCTTCCAGTCATCGTCTTATCTATCACAGCTTTCACTTTATGAAAGCTAAGATGTATATTTCACTTTGAGAAATTAATGAGATAGAGAAATGTACAAGTCAGAAGCAATCTTTGTCAAGAATCATATTACCTGGACATTCACAGCATTTGTAGTATATATCTGCTTATCCATATAACATTTTATTATTCACTTTATAAAAAATTCCTCAAAACATAACATTTTATGACAATCACATCCTATCATATAACATTTTTACTCATTCTTCTGATATTCAAAGGGAAATTGTGGCAAACATTTTCTCACATACCTAATGGCTCTTTTGACACAGTAGAACTACTAGGTTAAAAAAATATGTTAGTCTATTAAAAGTACATTTGGGGGACTGGATTGCTCAGTGGTTAGCAGAACTTGGTGCTCTTCCAAAGGGGCCATGTTGGGTGACTAGCAGCCACCTGTAACTTCAGCTTTGAAGGACTTAAACACCCTCTTCTGGCCTCATTGAGCATGCGCGTGCACACACACACACACACACACACACACACACACACGTAGTATACCCTCATACAAACACATACTCATAAGCAAAACTATATTAAAAACCTTAAAAATATCTTTAAAGGGCATATTTTGACGTTACTCTTCAGACACTTTTCACTAGCTCATACTTTCGGTTTGATTTTAACAGAAAAAGATGTCAGCTGTTTTGATGCACACTCTCTGGAGTCTTTGCGCAAAGTCGCTCTCACGTCGTGCTTGTAAAACATCTTAGCTGACTTGATATAGTATTTCAGTGTCATATGACATATTTAGGTTATAAATCCGTGGTGGAGAGATTGCTCTGTTGGTAAAGGTGCCCACCGTGAGAGTATGGAGACCTGGCTTCAACCTCCTAGCACCCACATAAAAAGCCAGGCAAAATGGAGCCATTCAATTCATTTATATCTCAAACGGTATTACCCCTCAGCAACCCCCATCCCATCTGCCCTCTCTCACCTCTCCTTTGCCTCTATGAGGGTGCTCCTCCACCCACCCACTCCTGCCCTACCACTCCAGCATCCCCTTACACTGGGACATCAAGCCTCTACAAAGAGGCTGGAGCAAAGACCTCCCCTCACATTGATGTCAAAGAAGGCCATCTACTGCTACATATGTATCTGGAGCCACGGATCCCTCCCTATACATTCCTTGGTTGGTGGTCTAGTCCCTGGGAGCACTGGGTGGTCTGGCTAGCTGACACTGCTCTTCCTATGGAGTTGCAATCCCCCTCAGATCGTCCATCCCTTCTGCCAGCTCCCCCACTGGAGTCCCTGAACTCACTCTGATTGTTGCCTGCAGCATCCACATCTGCATTGGTCAGTTGCTGGCAGAACCTCCCAGGCAACAGCCACACCAGGTTCCTGTCAGCAAGCCCTTCTTGGTCACAGCAACACAGAAGGACTATAATTTCTTGATATGATTGACTAACCCGAACAAAGAGCAATAACTGAATAATTCAACATCGAGCATGTCTGCCATTGACTGTGCAGCAAATGCTATGTGTGCATTTTCTATCCTGTGGTAAACCCATTTCTGCAGGAGTCTCAAAGTTCAGTCATTTTATATGAGTCTAAATATCATAGCAGCCTTGTCGTGTCTCCACAAAGTAATTTCTTAAAAGCAATTGCAAGCTATAAAACTAACAATTATTCGATAAGGTTCTACTGGAGAAGCAAGATGCTCGGGGCTGATAGGGCATATGATTTGTGGGAGAAGGGACTTCAGAAGGTGGTGACTCAAGTACCATTTACCCAGACAGTGTGTGGAGGAGAAATTGATGCTGGTTTTCTTTCTTTACAAGGATGTCGATTCTACGCTGTCTGGGTGGCCTCATAGTAAGAGGTATTTTGGGTAACATTTTTCAAGTCAAAAGCTAACATGGCCTTGCTTTAATTTCCAAAGCACAATGAGGTTTTAAACCAATCATCAGACCCAGGATTTTTCAGCCAAGTTTATGACCCATTGTAGTTGATTTGTGTTATTTTATTCTTTTAAAAAAAAGGTTTTAGAACTTTGTGCCTTAGGAGGAATGACATTTGATCATTGCCTAACGAAGAGTGGATTTCAGGACTCCCTTATACAGTATATGTGCATAATCCTGCTCACGTACATCCACACTGTGTCTCCCCTTTGCTATATCCCCCTCTCCGTGGTAACTGGATTACACTTTACTTGAACCTACATTAATTAAGGGTTTATAAAGGCTGTTCACATACAAAGACAGTGCTTTACAAAATATAAACTGAAGACTTCGTTAAGAAGATAACTGAAAGCCACGTGATTTTCTGGTGTTAACACTAGAATTAGCTGACCAGAATAAGCGAGTTTAAAGTCAATAGCAGTAAGGACATGGGGGAGGGGCTACAAGTCAGCGTTATCCAGAAAGGAAATTGGCACCGTACATCAAAGCCGTAAAAGTGTCCATCCCTGTTGGACCAGCAGCTCCAATGGCTAGAAATCCATCCTAAGAAGACAATTTACTTTTGCAGAAAGATTTATGTGCAGGAGACTCATTGTGTCCTTGCCCACAAAATTAAAAAATAGAAATAACCAAGAATCCAATAATAGGAAGATATCAGATTGAAGCCCATAAAACTGATTATATTCAACTACTTCAGTACCCATGGTAGCGAATACATTACAACGATTGGACATAATTTATAAACCAGATTCGTGGATTAAAGAATCATGGGGTGGAAGAATATTTAATGGAGTGGGCAAAAAAAAAAAAAAAAAACAACACAGTGTATTGGTTAGAGAGCAAAACAGGGTATACAGCAGAACTGTGAGTAGAATGCCCTGCAGTGCTGGGTGGGTACATACTTGTGTGGTAGCTTGGCACACATGTATTGCCTATGGTGAGGGACTATGAATTTATGTCTATGCGTAGTTGTGTATGTATCGCCTTTAATTGGCTATGATAACTTGGCATTATTTTGTGATCATTAACACATTAACTAACACACACACACACACACACACACACACACATACACACTTTGCTTCCATTGGAGCCGTTCGCAAACGGCTTTGACCTTCACAAAGTGCCATTGACCTTCCTCCTTTGCAGCTGAATGCTGGTGACTGAAGGCAAACACTTCCACCCTGGGATTAGCTCTGTGGCTGAGCAGTCAAGTGAGGAGCAGGGCCTGTTGGGCAGAGCATCCCTCATGTTTCCTAGATGGCCAAAACATGCTCAGTGGAGGAAAAAGATTTGAAGGGGAGGTCTTCCCTGAGAGGACCGGGGACGGGGGCTCATAGCTTGCACTCACTGTATTGTGGGATAAATGATGCCATTCCCCAGAAGGATTGGGGATGAACTGGGGAAATTCTTGGTAGTACGCTGGGCACCAGTATCCAGAGCCAATGATGAGAAATCCAATTGAACTTATCCCACATTCCACTCCAAAACATGTGATGGGACACAACCATGTTATAGAATTGAGCAAAGGGTAAAAGTCATGAGGAAATCCAGACCCACTCCAAGACACACGGCTTCTTTAAACTACAGATTCAGTTACTTCAATGTCCAGCGTATTTTCTCGGAAAGGACTTGGAGGAAACTTCCCCCCAGGACCTGAGAATTCCTGACTTGGTGATGAGCAAGGGGTTCTTCACAAGGTCTCACAAAGCAGCAGTTGAAAGAGCTGGCGAGAGTTACTGAGGAAAGGCAGAGTCGCTAAGTAGGTTCATGTGGACAGGGACTGTACACCAGCGGCTTAACTACAACCCCCTCCTCAGTGGCTGGTAGCAGCAGCGCGCAGGGCTCTGACTGAATCCTAGCATTGCGTCCGAGGCATGCATCCTTGCCTAATCCTCCGAGTCCATGTTTGTCTCTGTGCAAGATGAAGGCAGTAATAACACAAGTTAAGGGGTCTTGTGGAGATTGAGTTGAAATGGAGGAAACTAAGTTGTTTAGACATGGAAGGTGTCTGTGTTCAGCCTCGCTGCTGCTTCCTCTGCCCTCTCAGTCAGCAGTAGTGCTGCCGGCTACTCTGATTCATTTCACTAAGAAACACAGTGTGCTTCCATCAGCAATGGTAGCTTTCAATGACAGAGATATGGAAAGAGAAGTTATGACAGATGAGGCAGGAGGATTATACGTTTGAGGACAGCCTGAGCTGTCTGAGTTCCATGCCAGCCTAAGTCAAACAGCAAGACTGAGAAAAGCAGTACTGGGGATGTAGCTCGGTGACAAAATGCCAGTCCAGCATGCACGACGCCTTGGGTTCAGTCACTACAGAGAGAGGGGTGGAATGCTTTTGAGTTCTCGAGTCTTTCTGTCTTATAAGTTGATTTGTTGTTGTCCTTTTCTGTAAACAAGCATACCAATGTCATGTTTCAATGATAATTCTGCGTTTGTTTATCTCAGAAATAAGTTCATTTAAACTTTTATTTGGGAGTCTGGAGAGATGTATTAGCAGTTACAGGCACTCACTGAAACAGGGGCTTGTAGCTCAGCTGTTTGCTAAGTCTGACTCTGAACTGACCCCGAACTTCCAATTGCCAAGGCCTGAGATTACAGCTGTACACCACAAGACCTGGCCTGCATTTAGTGCGTGTACGTGTGCAAGTGTGTGTGTGTGTGTGTGTGTGTGTGTGTGTGTGTGTGTNCAAAGGAGAAGGAGGAGAAGGCAGAGGAAGAGAGGGAGAGGGGGAAGGGGGGAGGGGGGAGAGGAACTACATATGTGGAAGCCACAGCTGTTGGCTTAGCAGCAAACTCCTTTATCTGCTAAGCCCTCTTGCCTGCCTCTTACATTAGATTGTAAGGAGTCTTGAATCTGGTGTGACTCCTGGTAGGTTGCCCATGTGCCAGTGAGTAGTCCTGCACCAATATGCATTTGGGCAGCACTATACACAGGTTTTCATAGTTAGGGTTCCGTTGCTGTGAAGGGACACCATGACCAAGGCAACTCAGATAAAGGCATATACTTAATTGGGGCTGGCTTACAGGTTCAGAGGTACAGTCCATTATTATCATGGCAAGAAGCATGGCAGTATGCGGGCAGACATGGTACTGGAGGAGCTGGGGTTCTACATCTTGATCTGCAGGCAGCAGAAGGGGGGCTGTCTTCTGCAGGCAGCCAGGAGGAGGCTCTGGTTCCACACTGGGCAGAGCTCCAGCATAGGAGACCTCAAAGCCTGCCGTCACAGTGACACACTTCCTCCAATAAGGCCACACCTCCTGGTAATGTCACTCCCTATGGCCAAGCATTCAAATACAGGAATTTATGGGGGCCAAGCCTATTCAAACCACCAGATAGATATACAATAAAGAAGCCCCCAATAAAGAAGCCCCCAAATCTACTTAGTTTCACTTAACTTGGTATTTTAAAAATGAAAGACATGGTGTTGACTCTGAAAACATGTTGATATTTCTAATTTACTTTCAAATAACGTCAAGATAGACGCAGCCTGTGGTCCTAAGTGTGAAGGAAAGCTTAGTGCCCTGATAGGACTTCAACTCCAGAAGCAGTGAATGTCAACACTCTGGTTATGAGTGTCTCAGAAAGTCCTGAGAAATACCCTACAGTTTTCTAATTGGCTTGGTACAAACATTAGTCATTATTTTTTTTTTATTGGTGAAAATTCTGACTATGGAACAGGGTGAACTATGAAGACGAGCTCTGTCTGGTAAAACTCAGAGTCCTGAAGGTGGATGATGGGCTGGCAGAGGAGAGCATTTTAGACATTCACTGTTCTCTTATGAAGAAGCCACACAGCTCAAGCATGTGCTGCCTTGTTTTACTTGTATGAATGGTGGCATGTCCTGCCTTGTTTTGCCTGTATGAATGGTGGCATGTGCTGCCTTGTTTTGCCTGTATGAATGGTGGCGTGTGCTGCCTTGTTTTGCCTGTATGGATGGTGGCATGTCCTGCCTTGTTTTGCCTGTATGGATGGTAGCATGTGCTGCCTTGTTTTGCCTGTATGGATGGTGGCATGTCCTGCCTTGTTTTGCCTGTATGGATGGTAGCATGTGCTGCCTTGTTTTGCCTGTATGAATGGTGGCATGTCCTGCCTTGTTTTGCCTGTATGGATGGTGGCAAAGTCATAGTCTTTTGTTTGCTGTTGGGTTTTTGTGTTGCCTGACACTTACTGTAGAAGAAATGGAACTTCCACATAAGACAGACGTTCTAGCTGCAGGTGGTGGCACACACCTGTAGCCTCCGTCCTTGGGAAGGTTGAATCAGCATTGTTGCAACTACAAAGCCACCCTGGGCTACATAATCTAAAACTAGTCCCCTGGGATGCAGAGTGCAATTCTGTCTCCCTATATACCAACAAAATACTTTAAAAATATGGAGAGCATAGGTGTCATCAGTCTTCTCAGAACAGAGGTGTGTAAGCCACGCTCTGTTCCTTACTTTTCTGTTGCTGTGGCAAGAATATTCTGGCAACCATACTTTGGAAAGAAAAGAGTTCCAGAGCGTGCAAAGTTCATTATGGTAGAGAAAGCCCATCAGCAGAAGCCCAAGGCCAGCTTGGCAGTCAAGAACAGACAGATCACATTTCCTCTGCACACTGGAGGCAGGAGAGGGGAAGGAACAGAAGGAGAAAGAGGAGAAGAAGAACGGGAAGAAGAAGAAGAGATACCAGGTTATAAAACCTCATATCCCACCAGCAGGATGCTCTTCCTCCTGCAAGGCTCCTAGAGGTCCTATAACCTTCCCCGGTGGGGAGCAAATATTCATGCCTGTTAGCCTACAGGGGACAGTCTGTGCTGAAAGCACAGCACATGTGCATGCACAGATGACTCCTCTGTCATCAGACATCTGCACGTGTGCGGCAGTGGTCTGATGTCTGCTTTCAGCATGCGGCATAGTGAGAAGTTAAACTTGACTCACATCTAATGTTTTCAGTGACTCCTACTTCTTCCTTAGAAGCAGACAGGCCGGGGTGACGTATGCAGGTCACGTGGAGACCTCTGCCCTGTTTACATAGGGTCCTGGATTTAGTCTCCACCATCACGAAATAACAAGAAAATAAAAATAGTACTCCACAAGATTCAAGTATCCTCAGGGTTTTGTTTGCAATAAAATTCACCTTTGAAGATATAAGCCAGGCGTGGAAATGCACGCCTTTAATCCCAGCACTAGAGAGGCAGAAACAGGAGGCTCTCAGTGAGTTCAAGATCAGCCAGCCTGGTCTACAGAACTAGTTACAGGACAGTTAGGGCCACAGAGTAAGACCCTGTTAAAAATAAATATACATTTAGATAAGTGGGCTGTAGTCCCAGCTCAGTGGTAGAGTGTTTACCCAGCACTTGGGAGATCCTGGGTTCAATCCTAGTAGTGAACAAAACAAGAGAAAAAGGAAATCATTAGGCAGTGTGGGTTGTAGAACATAAGATCTTTAAGTGGGGAAATAGCTGAATAAAATAACTCTAGAAAGTTAAGGGAGAAGACGACTTCTCCCAAATGTATAGCCAAGCTTGCACTTATTTTTCTGACTGTATTACCTCTGGCAAGGAAGGACGATGAGGAAATGAACGAACCTATTAAGGATGTGTCCAGTGCACCAGCCTGGAAATAGTCCCAGAGCTGTGACGTCCCGCCAGCCTCTCAACTCTGTCCCGAGCAAAACGATGAGAGAGAAAATAACTTCCCAATTGTTGTCTGTGTGGCTGTCATCCATGGAGCCCAGGAACCAAACAAAAAGTAAAAAGAGCAATGGAGCATTTTCGTGAGCATTCTGAGCTATTAAACATAGCAGGACCATTCTAGAAACTGAGCTATTTTGATGACCCCTCCTATTGAGACTGAACTAAGAACAGAAATTTCCTCTTCTTGCAAGCTGACTTCCTCCTGACAATAAAGGCAAGGGTCAAGCAGAATTGTGCCACAAGAACAAATATGTACAGGTAAAGGTCACCTACTCATGTCAGCATGACAAAAGTCCAAGTTCTGTGGCTTCATATACCTAACCCATCCTTTACAAAAATGTCCCTCTGGTAAGCTTAAATGTTCTAGCAGGAAGAGTCGGTCAAGTTCCTGGAATCAGTTAACAAAATCCTTGTCAGAAGGCTCTCAACAAGAAGCAGTTGTTGACCTTAACCTAAGGGGCCATGGCAAAAGCGGGAGTCAGTGGCTTCCTCTGTACTTCCACTGTGAAGGGCTGCATAAAATTCCCTTCCAGGGCCAATGAGACACTAAACAAATAAGGATGCTTGCCGTCAAGACTGACAACCTGATTTGAATCCCAAGATTCCACATTGGTAGAAGGAGTCAACTGATTCCCACTAGTTATCATCTGAGAGAGAGACAGACAGACAGACTGAAAGAGAGAAGAGAGAGAGAGAGAAAGAGAGAGAAGAGAGAAGAGAAGAAGAGGAGAGGAGAGGAGAGGAGAGGAGAGGAGAGGAGAGGAGAGGAGAGGAGAGGGAACAGAAGCACTTGTAGCAAGACCTTTGAAAATCACTACACGTTCCTGCAGACATCCATTGATAGAGCTGTGAATAAAGAAGAAGGATACCTGTGTTCAGTGGACTATTACTTGGTGTTTAAAAAGAGGGGCTGCTGAGATGGCTTAGTAACTAAGGAGTTTGGTCCCCTGCTCTGGGGACAGGCAGCTCTCAACTCCAGGGAATCGGACACCCTCTTCAAGTACGCACAGACAGTTGCATGCTCCCAGACACAGGCACACAAACATAAACATAAACAAAAATAAACTAAATCTTTAAAGGAAGACAGGAAAGCAACCCGTCAACATGCTATGATGTGGATGAAGCCTTGGGATGGATGAAGTTAAGTGAAAGGCAAACGCCATGATCCTACTGAACAAGGAATTTACAGTGATACAAGGTATAGACAGGCTGTGGTGAGCTCAAGGAAGGAGGAAAGGGCAGCTGTCATCATCCAGCTGTGGGAGGGTCTGCTGCGTCATCCAGCTGTGG
>LR754592.1:0-35047 GCA_902729485.2 Mus minutoides | reverse complement strand
GCTGGGCTCAGAGGAAATATTTTTGTGTTTTCATTTCATTTAATTCTAGGAATATTTTTATCTTTTTCCTGTTCTTTTTTTTTTTTTTTTTTGGTTTTACAAGACAGGATTTCTCTGTGTAGCCCTGGCTGTCCTGGAACTCACTCTGTAGACCAAACTGGCCTCGAACTCAGAAATCCACCTGCCTCTGCCTCCCAAGTGCTGGGATTAAAGGTGTGTACCACCACTCTAGGCTTGTAGATTTTTTTTTTAAGATTTATTTACTTAATGTATATATGAGTACACTGTGGCTATCTTCAGACACACCAGAAGAGGACATCAGATCCCATTACAGATGGTTGTAAGCTACCATGTGGTTACTGGGTATTGAACTCAGGACCTCTGGAAGAGCAGTCGGTGCTCTTAACTGCTAAGCCATTTCTCCAGCCCCTTTCTGTAGTTTCTATTGCTATTTCGATTTAGCTTTATCCCACTATGAGAATGCAGAACATTATTTTAGTTTTCTTTTATTTGTTCAGACTTATTTTGTGTCATAACATGTGATTGGTTTTGAAGCACGTTTCATATGCTGCTGAAGAGAATGAGTATTCTTTACGGTTTGGTGGAATGTTCTGTGGATGTCTGCTAGATCCGTTGGACTTGTGGTTTCATTTCTGCCGAAGATTCTCTGTTTAATTTTAATCCAGGTGACCTGTCTATTGGTGATAGTGTGGTTTAAATTCTCAGACTCTCACCATGTTAGGATTAATCCAACACAGTGGATTCATAATTTACACCTCATAGCATTTCTTTTATGTGATTGGGTGCACATGTGTTTAATGTGTGTATGTTTAGAACTATAATATCCCATAGTAACTTGTTCCTTCCATGAGTATGAAACGCTCCATTTTATCTCTTCTGACTAATTTTGGTTTGAAGAGTGTTTTGTCAGATATTAAAATAGCTACACCTGCTTGTATCATAGTTTCATTTTCTTGGAATATTTTTTCCATCTTTTACCCTGAGGTGACGTCAATCATTGATGGTGAAGTGTGTTTCTGGGAGGCATCAGAAAGATGGATTTTGTTCTCTCGTTTTAAGCTTAATTTAATATAATGTTGGCTATGAAGCATGTGTTGGTGCCCAAAGAGGCCAGAATAGGATGTCCTGTCCCTTGGATCTAGTTAAAGATGGTTGTAAGCCACTCTATGGGTTTTGGGAATAAAACTCAGGTTCTCTGAAAGAGCAGCTAGTGCTCTTAACTTCTGAACCATCTCTCCAGCCTTGGGTTCTTTCTTTCTTTCTTTCTTTCTTTCTTTCTTTCTTTCTTTCTTTCTTTCTTTCTTTCTTTCTTTCTTTCTTTCTTTCATGTGAGTACACTGTAGCTGTGCATATGGTTGTGAGCCTTCATGTGGTTGTTGGGAATTGAATTGTTTTAGGACCTCTACTCACTCTGGTCAGCTCCGTTCGCTCAGTCCATGCTTGCTCCAGCCCAAAGGTTTATTTATTATTATATACATAAGTGTACACTGTAGCTGACTTCAGACACAGCAGAAGAG
The DNA here is from genome assembly GCA_902729485.2 of Mus minutoides. Lineage (NCBI taxonomy): Eukaryota > Metazoa > Chordata > Mammalia > Rodentia > Muridae > Mus > Mus minutoides. Next base: position 33,509 of record LR754592.1, on the reverse strand, counting down.
GGTGTCAGATCTCATTACAGGTGTTTGTGAGCCACCCTGTGGTTGCTGGGATTTGAACTCAGGACCTTTAGAAGAGCAGTTAGTACTCTTACCCACTGAGCTATCTTGCCAGCCCAGGTTCTGTTTTCTAATCCAATCTACTAGGCTCCTTTGGGGGGGGGGGATTAAGATCATCAATATTTGGGGTTATTGTTAAAGTGTGTATCAATTCCTGTCAGTATCTTGATTTTGTGATGTATTTTAGGCCTCTTTTGATCCCCTATCATGGTAATGTTTATTTACTTATTCCCTATGATCTCTTGGGTTTGTCTTTCCTCTCTTCCATTTGAAGCATTCCTTCCAGTATCCTCTGTAAAGCTGGTTTGGTGGCCATAAGTTCCTGTTTATATCATGGGAGGGTTTTTTTTTTTTTTTTCAGTTTGTTATTCCAATGGGCCTGCCTTTATAGCTAACCTGCAGCTTTCAATACCATTCCCTTACTCTGAGTTTCTGATGTTCTAACTATGTCATAATGTTATGAAGAATTTCTTTTTTTTTTTCTTTTTTCTTTTTTTTTTTTGCTCCTGCCTAGTTGATGTTCTGTAGGCTTCTTGTTCCTGGATAGATATCTCTTTCTCTAGGTGTGGATATTTTTCTTCTGTGGTTTTGTTGAAAATATATTATATGCCTTTGGTGCAGTATTATTCTTTTGCTTCTGTGCCCACAATTTGGTCTTTTTAATGGTGTCCCAGAGCATTCCCATATTCTATTCATATTTTAAAGAATTGATCATCGACCTCCATTGTTTGATCCGGTTTCTCTGCCTTGTCTTTCATCTCTGCTTCTGTTTTCCACATGATCCATTCTCTTGGTGAGGCTTTGCCCTGAGTTTTTAATTTGATTTATTGGATTTTCCTTTCCAGCATCGTTTCCGTCTGGCTTTTCTATGTGTTGCATCCTATTTTCATTCCTTGTATTAACTTCCTTATTTCATTTGTCTCTTTTCTCTCTCGGGGTATCTTCATGTCTTCTTTGAGCTTGTTTGAATTCTTCATCTGGATGTTCTTCCAGATCATTCTCCCTGAGGTTTGTTATTATGGGTTAGTACCTTTTGGAGGAGATGTATTGTCTTGGATTTTTCTGTGTTGTTTTGTTTCTGCACTGGAACTTGTACATCTGGACTTGGTTGGCTGAGTGGAAGCGTGGCTTGGAGGCTGAGTCTGGGCCGCTTACCTGTTGGTACTGAGAGTGAGTAGGTGTTGGAAGGCTCAGGTTCTGGGAACACTTTGCCTCTGGGTGTTGGGAGCAGAGTGGAAGGCCGAGGTTTAGGTCAGTTTCTCTGGGTCTGAAGACCCCTATTTGTCAGTGAGCTTGGGAGAAAGTCGACATTTGGTGCTCATGGTCTAGGGACCCCTTATGTGTCTAGCTTTGTTTCTTAAGCCACCAGATACCCTGTAAGACACTCTTCAAATAAAGGGGTTCTAAACTCAAATATATTAAAGGGGGTGTTTGTTTTTATTTCCCTTTTGGGACTTCTGAGAAGTCTTGTACCAAGTGCTCTTCCTCAGGCTTTTCAGATCACTCGTCTCACGTTAAACAGCACCTGCTAACATCTCCTCGTACTAATTTCTTGAGAGAAATGCTTTAGAGTTCATATTGGGAGATGCTGAGCAAGATCATTCCTACACCTTTAAGATCCTAATGTTCTTCCAGGGGACTTTAGCCTCCCCATCCTGTTTTCTATGAGGCTATAATCACATCCTTCTTGCAAAATCTTCAGTAATTTCCTCTACTTCTGGTTCCCTGAGGGCAGACAAAAATATTGGGAATTTAATAAACAGAGTCTAGGTCTCTTGCGCGAATGTTTTGGAAGCACTGACCAGATAATTTGAATGTAGTAAGAACACAGAGTGGTAGCTCCAGACAACATATCAAGTGTGGCACCAAGCCCGCACATTCCTGGCTCCACAGTGGCAGAGCCTGGCACTTTCATGTAGTGTTTATCTAACACCAACACATCCCGTTAGCCTTGCCTGGAAGGCACCTGCAACTTAGTGATTCTACATGCTGGATCTACTGTGAAACTGCATGGGTACCAACCAAGCTGTTCTACTTTTCAAGAACCAAGTTTCCTCATATACAAATAAGGGTGATTTGTATATGTTTGTGTGGATTGGTCACTGCTGCCCAAATGGGAGACTCCCAAACAGCAATTGCTGAAACAAGACGGAGTCTGTCTTCTTTCACACACAAAACAAGGAGAAATACAGGGCTCATACTGAATGTATCAAGTCTTCTTGTCTTCAGTCCATGACTTCCAGCCTCTAAGGCCCCTCCCAGTGCAAAATGGATGCTGGAGCCTCACACATTTCATCCTAATCCCAAAGGCAGCATAAAGAAAGAGGAAATAGCCTGCTCCTTCTGCTTTCATAGCCCTCTCCTAAAACAGACCACATACTACTTCTTTCTATGTGGATTGGCTAAAAATTAGTCACATGGCCACGTGTGTTGCCAAGAATGCTGGGAAGCAAAGTTCCTAATAACTATGTTCTCAAGGTTAAAGGAGAATAGACATTGGGAGAGGACAGCTATGATATCTAGCTGTCTATGATATCAGACATTCCACTGGTTTACTAGAATAAAGGCTACTACTAATAGTTGTGGTGGTACATGCATGTAATTCCAGCACTAGGGAGCTGAAACTTGAGAATTGCTACAAGTTCAAGGTCAGCCTGGGCTACATAGTGGGTTTAAAACCATCCTAGTCCACATAGGAAAAACCCTACCACACAAAAAATGAAGATTTAGCTTCAAAACACAGCAAAACAGCAATTAAAAAGCTACAAAAAGATTAGGTTAGTTAGGATTGAAGAAGAAAGAAAAGAAATATCTAGGCCATATTCAATCTCCAGGCCTATTCCTGGTTCTACTTTCTGTGTTCTGATCTAGCCTGGTAAATCTACCTGATCCTCTATGCCTTGTCCAATCCACTGAATCCACTCAGATTTATCCTGCCCATTATATCCCATATCCAGGCCTAGCCCACATCATCCATCCTGATCTCTGGTCCAGCCTGGTGAATCTACCTGATCTAGTCTACCTGCACTGTCCCAATCCTGAGACCTAGCCCAGTTCTCACATCTTGTCTGCACCAGCCCAATCTAGTGAGTTCTGCTTGCACCACTGCCAAGCCTTGGCTCCAGGGAGATATTTAGCCCAGCCTGCCGAATCCACTAAACTCTAGACCATTCATACCACATCCATTCTCCAGGCTTAGCTCAGGTAGGACATACTATTGCTGGTTTAGTATGGTGAGTCCTCTGAATGCTACCAATCTCAACTTCCAGGCTAGGGAAACACATGTGTGCACCTATATAATCTGTTGAATCTCTGGAAACTTGGATGATCATACCAGCCAACCCCTCAGGTCTAGCCTCAGTCTCATAGCCTGTATGCTGGACTCATGAGTAGCCAAGACCCTGGTCTACCCACACCATCCTTTCACTCCTAGGCAAAACTTGGAGAGCATAGCCCAAGCAGATCCAGCCATTAGTCCCATTCACCTGTTTTTTGTTTACCCCTGAATTGGAGTCACCCCCCATTCCTCCAACCCCAAAGCAACACCGTTTCCCTAGAGGACTGACCCACCAAGCTCTCATACACGATCTGAAATAAACCAGGCTTAAACAATAAAAACACAATCAAACTTCCACTCTACAGAGGCAGCCTAGAACCTCACATCAGACACACAACCGAGGAAATAAATCCACATGTCCACGTCTCATCATACAAACACAAACATGAAAGGCCAAGACAATAGGACCCTCATTCCTACCCCAAACCCACCAGTCCTATAGAAATGGTGTCCAGTGAGAATTACCCAGGTGAACACCAGGCCACAGAACTTTTAAAAAATCACAAAGTTTGTAAAAAAATAAAATAAAATTCAAGTTTAAAGAACACACAAGTTCTGACAGCTTGTGATGGCTAACCTTGGTTCTAAACTTGACTGTATATGTAATCTAGGGGCTGGAAATGGCTCAGAAGAATACTGGTTGCTCTTCCAGAGGGCCCAAGTGTGATGCCCAACACCCATATGGAAGCTTGCAGCCATCTGTGCCTCCAGTTCTAGGAGAGCCAATGCCCTCATCTATCCTTCCTGCACGCTGTGTGCACTTGGATATATGGTGCATAGACATATATGCATGTAAAGTACCCGTGCATATAAGATTGAATTAAATTAAAATTTAAAAAGGAAAATCTAAAAGAAATGGACAAGCTTCTAGAGGCATCCAACCACCCAAGTTAAATCAAGACAAGATCACCATCCTAAGTAGAGTGATAAAAGAGAAGAAGATTGAAACCGCATTAAAAAGCCTTTGGAATAAAAAACAAAAGCCCAGGTCCAGATGAATTACCATTAGAGTTCTACCAGACTCTTGAAAACTATCTACAACTAAAAATTGTTAAGTTATTCAAAAAAGAAAATAGGAACAGAAAGAACATTTCAAAACCCATTTTACAAAGCCATTATCATTCTAATATAAAAAGCAGGTTAAATGCACACACAGAGATATTGCAGAACAATATTGCTGATGAACACAGATGCAAAAATTCTTAATAGAATTCTTGCAAATTGAATACATGTATATATCACAAAAATCATCCACCATGTTCAAGTTGACTTTATCCTGGAGATGCAGGTATGATGGTTCAACATTTATAAGTTGATAATAGTTAAACTAAGTCATGTAAACTGACTTAAAAACTTTTTTTAAATCACATGATTTTTTAGACTTAGCATCTATTTCAATAGATACTTGAAAGGCCTTTGACAGAATGCCACATGATTTCTTGATGAAAGCCCTAGAGAGAGTAGGGCTAGAGGAAGCAAACATACCTCAACACAGTGAAGACTGACAAACCAGCAGCCAATATCCTAAGTGGGGAAAACTTGAATCAATCCCATTACAATCAAGACCAAGACATGGCTGCCCACCCCCACCTTTACTCCTTTTCAGTACAGTTCTGGGAACAGTGAGATGAAGAGAGGAAATGTGAAGGACAAATTATCACTTTTTTTGAAGATATGATAATATATATTACAGGTCTCAAAGATTCTACCAGAAATGATCAGCAATTTCAGTAAGATGGCAGGATACAAAATCAACTTTAAAAAATCATTAGCCTTTCTATCTACCAATGATAATCGTGATGAGAACAAGATCACAGAGGGATTCCATTTACTATACCCCCCCAAATAGTAAAACACCTAGAATAAGCCTAGCCAAGAAGGCAACAGATCTCTGTAACAACAACTTTATACCGCTGGAGACTGAGGAGAGCACTAGAGGACGGAAAGACCTCCGGTAGAATTCCTATTATGACAATGACCATATTAACCAAAAGCCATTTGCAGATTAAATGCAACCCCACTCAAAATCCCCATGTCATTCTTTGCAAAAACAGAAAAAAAAAATCCCCAAATTCATATGGTACCACAAAAGACCCCACGTTGCTAAAGCAGTCTTCAGTTCTGCTTGTGGGGACCAATGCTGGGTGGGGGAGGTGGCATTCTAGATTGATTACAGAGCTACAGTAATAAAAGCAGCACAGTACTGGCAGAAAGAGACTTGGAGATCAGCGGGACGGAACAGAAGACCCAACCCAGGTACATGTGACTGCAGCCGTCTGGTACTTGACAAAGATGGCAAGAAGCACACAGTGGGGAAAGGGCAGCATCCCCAACCACTCATGCTGGCGACGATGTCTGTCTACCTGTAGATGAATGAAATCAGACCCATATCTACCACCTTGTACAAAATCAACTCCAGATGGATCAAGACCTCAGTTATGAAACAGAAAACATAGGCAGTGCCCTACATGGTATATGTATAAGATAGGCCTTTAAAAAGACAGCTTCATTTGCCCTGGGATTAAAGCTAACAGTTGACAGATGGCACCTCATAAAACTAGAAAGCATCTATACATCTAAGAAAAACAGTTAACCGAGTGAAGAGGAAGTCCACAGAGTGGGAAAGAATCTTTACCAGCCATATGCCTACAGGGAATTAATATCCAGAATACAGAAAGAGCTCAAACAGTGAGCGGAGAAGGCAAATGATCCAATAGGATCCGAGGAGGCCGAGGGTTTGAACAAAGAGTTTTCAAAAGAAGAAATAAAAATGACTGTGTGGTGATGGGATATTATGAAAACATCTCTTACATTCTAAAATCTCTTACTGGATCTCATAGCCAAAGTTAATAATACACCTTGAGGTCACTTAAAACTTAAGACTGCTATCCTACTGAGTTCTCAAATTGTTTGTTTAACCTTCCTTTAAGAGAACAGTGTAACACTCGACCTTATCATGTGATCAACTTTAACGAACTAGGCGAATGTCTAGCTGTAATCTTAAACCATGTACTCTCCCCTGCCCTTGGTCCGTATGGTGCATGGGTATCATTTGCTGAAAGCATCAAAGTTGAGAGCAACTTCTAACATCTACCATAAAGGTGGAAAACAGCCATTTATGGATATTGGCTGATAAACAATGGTATTTGTTATCTGGGTCAGAGAGAATCAGAAGGAGCCTTGACTTAGTGTCTGTACAACACTGTTAAAGATTTCTGTGTTTCCTTCCCCATTAACAGCTTTCTGTGCTGTTTAATAAACACAGAGCAAAGCCCTTTGTTAGGGACAGACAGACACACACACACAGGGACAGACACAAACATAGGGATAAACAGATCACAAGACACCCTTCAGGCAGTAGCAGATTCAGACTCTTGAGACAGACAGCGGATGGAAGATCAGGGAGCATAAAGTGAAGGATTTAGTTCTAGACTCTCGGTTGGATAAACGAGTCCAAGGGGAAGAAGTGCTTTGGCTTCCTTTTGAAATGTGACAACTGTGTTACTGGTAACTCAGGGTTAATCACTGATGCATATAATTCATGCAGCTAAGAAATATTTCCAAAAGTTTTCATCATTCTTAGCAATTAGGGAAATGCAAATCCGAAACACTTTAAGATATAAAAAAACCAACTTAGACCAAATGTTGGCAAGGATACTGGGAAAAGGGAAGCCCTCGTTCACCAGCCGTGGGACTGCAAGCTGGTGCAGCCACTCTGGAAATAAGAAGTGTGGAGAATTCTCAAAAAGCTAAAAATAAATCTGCCATACCAGCCAGCTATGCCACTTCTTGGCATAAGCCCAAGGACCCAACTTCCTGCTTCATAGACACTTGCTCAGCCATGACCACTGGTCTACTCACAACACCAGGAAATGAGAACCTAAATATCCTTCACCCAATGAATGGATAATAAAAATGTGATATGTAAACACAATGGAATGCTATTCACTCACACCAGATAGATAGATAGATAGATAGATAGATAGATAGATAGATAGATAGATAGATAGAAGATGAAATCTACAGGCAAATGGATAAAACTAAAATGTATTATACTGAGGACGTGATCCAGACCTAGAAAGACAAATACTACATGTTCTGTCTTACTTTTGAACCCTACCTCCAAATCTTTTTATTTTTTTTAAAGGTCTATTTATTATATGTAAGTACGCTGTAGTTGTCTTCAGACACACCAGAAGAGGGCATCAAATCTCGTTACGGATGGTTGTGAGCCACCATGTGGTTGCTGGGATTTGAACTTGGGACCTTTGGAAGAGCAGTAAGTGCTCTTCACTGTTGAGCCATCTCACCAGCCCAATCTACCTCCAAATCTTTAGGTGTGAATACATATATAGCATGGAGTAACCATAAGAACCAGGAAAATTAAAATGGACTGGATGGGGCAGAGAAGGAGCTGAGGACTGGGGATAGCAGGACACAATGTGCTGTTAGGGGGTGGACAGGAAGAATGAGAGGGAAGTGTACCTGAGCATGCTGTTAGGGGTGGACAGGAAGAATGAGAGGGAAGTGTACCTGGGCATGCTGTTAGGGGTTGGACAGGAAGAATGAGAGGGAAGTGTAGCTGGGAAGACAAGAGGAAGGGAAAACCCGAGAGGAGGTACAGAGGAAGGATAAAGGACACCTTTGGGCTTCAGAGGGGGAAGAAGCACTTAGTCCTACTGTGACTGAATGTCCCAGGGTCGGATGGTACCCAAGGGAGGCTTCCCTTCTCTGAGGAGAAGGAGAAGGATAATGGGGGAAAAGTATTGGTAAGAGTGAGACTGGGAGGAGAGGGGGGACTAGGTGCAATGAGAATGCAAAGTGAAAAATAAATAAATAAATAAACAAACAAACAAATAACACTAAGGATGATCAAAGAAGCCATAGGGAAATTTTTTTTTTTTTTTTTTTTTTTGGTTTTTCAAGACAGGGTTTCTCTGAGTAGTCCTAGCTGTCCTGGAACTCACTCTGTAGACCAGGCTGGCCTCGAACTTAGAAATCCGCCTGCCTCTGCCTCCCAAGTGCTGGGGAAATATTTTATATTTAGTTAAACCTCTCTCTCTCTCTCTCTCTCTCTCTCTCTCTCTCTCTCACACACACACACACACACACACACACACACACACACACATTTATATATAATTTTTGTTTTGTTTTTTGAGACAGGATTTCTCTGTATAGCCCTAGCTGTCCTGGAACTTACTTTGTAGACCAGGCTGGCCTTGAACTCAGAAATCTGCCTGCCTCTGCCTCCTGAGTGCTGGGAGATTTATATATAATTTAAATCAAGTTAATCCTCTTGGAATAGTAATTCTTCCTCCAAAACTAGTAGATATACAAACCCTCCACTGTCAGGCAGTGGAAGCCTTCCTTGTTTGTCAGGGGACTTCATGAGACTCATAACACAATATAGACTGTTGCCACTGTCCTTGGTTGCCTCCCAGAATATGAAGATAAGACTATTGCTGGAGACACCACACTTGGGATACAGGACTTTCAAGGAAGCCGGAACTGACCTGGATGCTTCCACCCTGAGGACTGACTCTCATAATTTCAGAAGATGTTGTGCAAGCTGCCTAGAGAGAGGAGAAACAGGTAGTTTCTCCCACCCAGCTCTGATGCCTATGAACCATAACACTGACTGGATTGGCAAGACAGCCACAGATGTGCAATTGTGGCACCTTTATCTTTCAGGCAAATAGCAGCTATTTAGTTAGAATTAAAGTCCTCTCAAGAGGAACAGAACTTATGCCTGGTATTGTAAGCCTTCCTTAGTAACTTTCTTTTTTTTTTCATTTTTTTATTAGATATTTTCTTTATTTACATTTCAAATGCTATTCCGAAAGTTCCCTATACCCTCCCCCCGCCCTGCTCCCCTACCCACCCACTCCCACTTCTTGGCCCTGGCGTTCTCCTGTATTGGGGCAAGACCAAGGGGCCTCTCTTCCCAATGATGGCCGACTAGGCCATCTTCTGCTACATATGCATCTAGAGACACGAGCTCTGGGGGTACTGGTTAGTTCATATTATTGTTCCACCTAAAGGGTTGTAGACCCCATTCGGCTCCTTGGGTAATTTCTCTAGCTCCCCTTAGTAACTTTCTATTGCTGTAACCAAAGCACCAAATAAAAGCGAATGTTTAGTTTGGCTTATTGTTTCAGAGACTTGGAGTCTGTAAGGCAAAGAAAATGACAGCTGAGTGCTCAGATCTTGACAACAACCACCAGGCAGAGAGAGAGAGAGAGAGAGAGAGAGAGAGAGAGAGAGAGAGGTGGGGAGGGGAGGGGAGGGGGAAGAGAAGAGAAGAGAAGAGAAGAGAAGAGAAGAGAAGAGAAGAGAAGAGAAGAGAAGAGAAGAGAAGAGAAGAGAAGAGAGAAGAGAGGAGAGAGAAAACACATAAGTCTTTTGAAACACATGATAATCACATAAGTCTTTTGAAACTTCAAAGCCCAGCCTCAGTGACACACATCTTCCATATATGTATGTATATGTGTATACAGGCCTTACCTAATTCTTCCCAGACCAATTGGGGGCCAAGTATTCATACATATGATCTTCTGGGAGCCCTGCTCAAACCACATTCTACTACCCTGCCCCTGTAGGCTTGTGCCCATACGGGGTCTTCAAAAGCCCCCACAGCCTTTCACAGCCACAGAAGTCCGAAGACTCCTACTAAGACTCAAAGAATTAATTCTCTTAATTGAAACCCCTGTAAAGTCAAAAAGCAAATAAGACTGAACCCCAGCACGTCAAACTCCAGTACTGTGGCTCCATGTCCGATGTCAAGGGGCTTCGATGCCTTTGCCCTTCCTGCTATGCCGCCTCTGACATACTTCTTTCTTTTGGGCTGGCTCCACCACGCAGTAATCCTTGGCAGATATCCCATGGCTCTGGCATTGCTAACGTCTCGAGGATCAAACATAATCCAGGTGTCATTTTTACAGTTTGATGCAACAGCCTCTTAGGACCTCCATTCAGGGCTCCCCTGCCAGGTACCTGGTCTCAGGGTTGCTGCTTAGCCCTGGAGGAAGAGTCCACAACCCCCTTACCCATGTCTCCTTCAGGAAAGCCAGAACTATGTGGATGACACTGCCAAGTTTGGCTCCCAAACTTGGTGCCCTCACACCTCCACCCCAGTGATACACACCCTCTAACAGGGCCACACCTCCTAATCCTTCCCAAACAGATTTTTTTTTAACCAACTATTCTTGTAATACTTGTCTGATGTCAAAGGGCTTAGGTGGCTCTGATTACTAGGGACCAGGTATTTAAACATATGGGCCTAAGGAGGCCATTCTCATTCAAACCACGACACTAACCTTAACTTCCTATGGTGGCATAGGTCATAGACCTTAGAGAACCCTCTATTGTCATTTTTTTCCCAAACCAGGATAACTTCTGACTGCATTCAAAATACTTATCCTGTATCTCAGATAAATGTAACCCTCTCTATCAAAGAAGTAACCTCCCCCTCTCCCTCTGTAACTGCAACAGATGGAGGCTTTTACAGAGATCCACACTTGGTCAAGTGCAGATAATAGAGGACTGTGGGATGCTCTGGCCAAACTGATACATCTCTAATGTAGCACTCACACCTAAGACTCAAGGAAATTCATGGAAGAGAGGTTGGGGAGATTGTAAGAGCCAGAGGAACAAAACATCTTTTGTGAAACAGTATATTCTATCTGTGATAGGGAAGTTGCATCCATGAACTCTCAACAATGTTTGTCTAACCATTATTATGGTGATAATGACACCACCAGTTGACATGCCAACGTGGATAGTGACAATCCCATGTCGTCCCACCCCTAGATGAAGCACTACTGCCTGCTGAGAGAGAGGGATAATCAGATTCGTCCAGGGCTATGCTTCCACATAAACTGTCCAATTCCAAGTGTCAGTCCTTGACACATGTACATATGATCAAAGCTAAACTGATTCAGTAGACTATATATACATGTATGTGTTACATATGTATATGCATATGTAACAATTAAAGATGAGAACTAAAGAAGAGATCATGAATTTGGGAGGGAAACAGGAGGAACTGGAGGGAGAGGCAGAAGTAAAGTGGATATTGTGCTGATGTATGAGGTTTTTAAAAAATTTATTAAATAAACAAAAATTATCTAAGTTAGCTCTTCTTTCTAACCACAGAAGTTCTTGGGTATCCTGTGTTAGGTGACAAGACTTTTCCTGGGGTACACAACATGCATATCTACTCACTGTAGATAGAGAACCCACAACAGGCCAAAGTACAGATAAGATCCAAGTCCAACTTGGTAAACCAATGAGTTTTACTGGCGTTACTTAAAGGAATATAGGTGAGGGGTTACATAAATGAGCTGAAATGACTCAAAGATTCACCAAAGGCCACCCTAGCGTGGGTGACAGCTAGGAACCTAAAGCATACTGCACAGCCTTAGGGAAGCTCAACTGGCTAGAATGTGTGTTCCAAGTGCCTCCATTGTTCTAAACCTTGTCCAGGTAGGTCAGCTGGCTTCTGCTTCTCTTGTCTGATAGTCCATTTTGAATCTTGGCTCAGCTCTTCTGAGAGGAATTCTCAGCTTTTATTGTTTACTCTGGCAAGAAGGATCCTAATGAATCTGGTTAGTTTCAGGAACTTCCTGAATCCCTTTTGCTGGTTTACCTCTCTGCCTTAGGAGCTTCCCTGCAGGATGGAATGTTTCAGTTTCAGTTATACAGCATCCCGTAGTGGTTAGTGTTGGTTGTCAGCTCAATCAGAGCTGGAATCATGTAGGAGGCAAACCTCCAGCCCTCTGTGTGGGTTTGATTACGTTTATCTAGACAGGAAGACCCACTCTAAACAAAAACAGAACCATACCCTGGGCCCTAGGCTGCATATAAAGAAGAAAACCATTGCTTGCTTCTTCCCGACAATGTGACCAGTTACTTCAAGTTCCTGCCATCTTGCCTTCCTCCATGATGGACTTTGACCTTGATTTGTGAGCCAAAAGAAATCCTTTATACCACAGAACAGAAAAGTAACTGAGAGAAGCCTCAAGAAGAAAGTAGCATACATCCAATAGACTAGGAAAAAAAACATGAAGCTGACCAATGCTGGGAAGGGCAGAGAAGAACTATAAGTATCATGCCTGCATGTGTGGATGGGAAATGATGAAGCCATGTTTCTCTCAACTGTTAGAAGTCAGCGCAGTCATTCATTCCATGTTTTCTGTCCAAACTAAAAGGCAGTTTGTATCCATACAAAGGTCTACACAAGTACTTATAGAGGTCCCCACCCCAAGCAGGACCAAATGTTTGTCAGCAGATCAGCACCCGGATAATCACATTGTGGAGCATCCACACTGAGGAGGGGCTGTTTTTGGCAAAATAGAAACAACAAAGCAGAACAAAACTATTTGGTGTGTACAGTAACACAGAATATCCGTGACGCAAGTATGCTGAGCAAAAGGAACTAAAGTCAAAAGAATTACAGCTCCATTATTCTATACAACCTAAACAATGCAGACAAATGAACATACCTGAAGGTGGGTCAGTGGTTGCTTCCAGGAAATGAAGGGAGACTACAAGGGTGGTGACTATGTCCCTCATCTTGTATACAGCGATGGCTTCATGAATACAAACATGTCAAAACCTATTAAGCTACACACTTCAAAGATGTGCAATTTAGTACGTCAATGATGCCTCAATAAAATTGTTTCAGAACAAAAAGGAAAAGGTATTAAATTTGCTTGAAGGGACTCATTCCCCCAGCAAAATTTGCAATAAAGGGAACATAAAAAGGACACAGAGAATAATGACTTTAAAAACCTACATAAAGACCAACATGTGGATACTTCATTCCTCCTTAGACTAGGAAACAAAATATCCATGGAAGGAGTTACAGAGACAAAGTTTGGAGCTGAGACGAAAGGATGGACCATCCAGAGACTACCCCACCCGGGGATCCATCCCATAATCAGCCACCAAACGCAGACACTATTGCATATGCCAGCAAGATTTTGCTGAAAGGACCCTGATATAGCTGTCTCGAGAGAGGCTATGCCAGTGCTTGGCATATACAGAAGTGGATGCTCACAGTCATCTATAGGATGGAACACAGGGCCCCCAATGGAGGAGCTATAGAAAGTACCCAAGGAGCTGAAGGGGTCTGCAACCCTATAGGTGGAACAACAATATGAACTAACCAGTACCCCCAGAGCTCATGTCTCTAGTTGCATAGGTAGCAGAAGATGGCCTAGTTGGCCATCACTGGGAAGAGAGGCCCCTAGGTCTTGCAAAGTTTATATGCCCCAGTACAGGTGAATGCAAGGGCCAAGAAGTGGGAGTGGGTGGATAGGGGAGCAGGGCCGGGGGAGGAAATAGGGAACTTTCAGGATAGCATTTGAAATGTAAATAAAGAAAATATCTAATAAAAAAATAATTTAAAAAAAAACCCACATAAGTGTGTGGTATTCCTACAGAACCCAAGGGGGAGAAGGAAGGATAATGGGAGAAGCTTCATACAAATATATAGAAAAATAGCAGAATTAGGAAAATCTTCATTTTGCAGCCACTAATGCAATAATTAATTCAAGCAACGTATCAACAGCTATTACAATCACTTTGTGAAAATTTGTGATGGAACAGCATATTCACATCTCAAATATAATCCATTGTACAGATGAATTATTACTTACAAAAGGGATTACCTTCATAATGGAAGCACTTTAATCAAATGAGCACAGTTCATCTCACCAATGATAGGAGGAACTGGCGTGGTGCCCCTTATGTAACAGTGGGTAGGACACAGCCCCACCTCTCCGAGGGTATTACCCACAGCGTTTAGCCAGACTCTAATCATGTGGAAACAGTGAGTTATGCCCAAATTGAGAGACATTAGACAAGACAACTGGGTTTGTGTCTCTTGAAAAATGTCAATGTCATGAAAGAAAGAAAGGCAGAAAGGGCAGACCAGTGGGGCTCAGATCATTATAGTTGAAACAAGAGGAACTCAACCAGATGACGAGCCTCTTCCTTGATGGAAACAGTAAAAATCAACCCTAGATTGAAAAGGAATAAAAATAAAAATCAAAGCTGTGAGACTCGGGATTGCGTTGTGATAGTTTGAGACTAGGTTGCTAGATTGGCAGCACTAGGATTTGGTGTTTCATTGTATGGACGTGCTCCTTGTTTAGTAGGAAACATGGTATAATATAGACATGTATAATATAGATATAGATAGATCCCACCTGCCCATCTGCCAAGGGGGAAGATAGCAAAAGGGAACACGTATGTTGCTACCCACGCTGCATCTAGGGGCCTGGGTGAGGAGTGAAAGGGTCTGCATTGTGGGAGTTCTCCACCTTCTCTGCCATTGTGAAAATAATTCAGATGAAAACTTGAACGCAGACCAAAATGGATGGTTGGCCACCTGGAGCGTTTTCAGCTTGGAGGGTCCATGTAAGGATCTGACCTCCAGGTAGCAGACAGGACCCGAGCCCCACACCCCAATCTGTCAGCCTCTCAGCCTGCCTGTGCATGGGGCCTGGGCCAGGGATATCAGGAGCTTTTCCTCACGGGGCCTTTCCTTCCTCTCGTCCCTCGAAGGTGGGCTGCCAGGTCTGGTTGAGGAACATGGATAAAGTGCATAGTCAGTAGTAATTCATAAGCAAGCTGCGCATGCCCATGGCTCCCCAGTATGATTTCAACAGGTGCAGGAATCCGCACCTCGACCTGCAGCTGAAATGCAGCCACTGCACTGAGTCCCTGCACAAGACTACCCATTCTCTCTCATCTGCTCTCTGATGCTGCCTGTCTCTCTTCCTGAGGTGAAAGTCTTGACCAAGAAGACAGGTTCTTTGGCCACTGTCACTTCCCACCCCCACCCTCCAACACCATCCAAACCTGAACCTCACCAGTTTTCCTGAAACTCTGAGGCTAGACACTATTGCCTTGGGACTGCTGTGCCTTATTTATGCTTCTGAAATGTTCCCTTAGCCCATTCTCTGCTTTCTTCCAGCCTGCACCTTCTCAGCTTCTCCTTGGCTGGCTGTCTTCCTCTCGTGCACCGATTAGCATCCACTGGGATGTGTCACGTGTCTACCTGTTTTCCCCACTAAATGTCAGTACCTCAAGGGCTCTCATTCCCATCTTTCTGCTTTTTAACTGCGCTTAATGAGACATAATAAAAATTACTAGGGTAAATGACTCCAAAGGCGGGTTTGTGCCTTTATTTGAACTGTGATGCATAGGCATCGTGTGTGTATGTGCGTGTGCGTGTGCGTGTGCGTGTGCGTGTGTGTGTGTGTGTGTGTGTGTGTGTGTGTGTGTGAGAGAGAGAGAGAGAGAGAGAGAGAGAGAGAAACTCAGTGTACACGTGTGCATGAATGTGTGTGCATGCATATGTGTGTTGGGCAGAGCTATGCTGGCCTTCCCATCTGTTCCCTGATGTCACATGTCTCTCACTGAAGCGTCCAGCTATCTGGGTCATCCTGAGACTCATTTCCTGGGGTGTAGGCACAGCTTGCAGAAGGCTGGGTGGATGCCACCTGCGGCATCAACACATTACATAACCTGGCACTGGGCAGGGGTGAAAGGGGCAGGCAGATCCTTTATTCTGTGTGTGCCCAGAGAACCTTCTCCAAGCTCCACACAGGGCCAGCAACCCTTCAGCTTTGTGTTCCCTAATCGCACTGACAGGGTTCAGCACCCATTCAGCTGACCTACTGGCTCTGAAAGGAACCGTCATGGATGGAAGGTTGGGGCATGGGAAGAGCTTGGGCTGTGGCGGGTATCTGATGCTGTAACTGTGTGTCTCAGTGCCCTGGGCAGCCTCTCACTTGCCCACCTGCCTGCACATGCTCAGGGCTCTTAATTGCTACTATGGGAGACTGCTTATCTGCCTAGTGGCCTTTTCCTGTGCTGGACTCAAAGCCTAAGATGCGTTACCTAGCACCTTCGGCTTTCTTTTACCCACAGTGACCCAGTGGGGGTCATCCTCTGCCTACTGTCAAGTCAAACTGACCTTACCAAGTGATGGGAAAGCCTTGCTTCCTCTCAAAGGTCAGCAGCAAGGGCCGTTGTTACAGCCACAGGCCAGTTGCTAGGGTTCCACAATTACTCATCCCATAGGTTTCTACACTGGTACTTAGAGTCCAGTGCGGGGAGGCAAATGTAAGCGGGCAAAAGTGACTCTCAGGCAGTAAGACTCTAAGACAGAGAAGTCAAGGGCATAGGGAAAAGAGGATCAGGTCAGGATAGCTTCTCTGTAGTGGGGGTGTTTGAGGAGTTTACCTAAAGTAGGATGAGCCTAGACATGGGAAGTTCACAGGTCCTGAGGGAAAGGTCTGGTGGTAGGGGGTGGGGCTGAAGCCAGATGGATTCTAAGCAGAGAAAGCAAGGAGAGGAAATGAAGTCAATTCGAGGTAGGAGTTAGAGGAAGAGGCTGGAGATGGGCTGAGGAGCCAGGACCAGCATCCTAACCCTGGAAGGAGATGTGATTTATCTGTGGCCAAGATGGTTGGGAAGAAGTGTCTAGTATCTGGTCCATGTAAGGGTAGAGCCAACCAGCCTGGCAGCACATATAGAGTGGGGTCAGCAATACTATCTTGGATCAAGTCCTCGTACTCCAGACTTATCACCACAACATCCCAGAAAGCAACGGTGCATCTCTGTCCTCATTTTAAACTGGAGGAATAATGTCGCCTGAGGGTTGCTGTCTCAGCCTGGCTCTGTCAGAACTAGAGAGGCTGTGGCCAGCCAGGGCTCACTTTTCCCCTGAGCAGCCTCTCAGACCCTTCTTTCTAAACGCACGAAGCACTGCCCTTGTGAAAATGGGTTAGCCCACATTGCTTCCTCTGCCCAGTGCAGAGCCAGCAAAACCTCTACCCTATTGCCCACCTGCTTCTGCTCATCAGATTCTTCTGAGATTGAAACATCCCGCCCTGCTGGAAAGCTCCTCTAGACAGAAAGTAACTCAAAAGAACTCCAGGAACCGGGCGTGGTGGCTCACGCCTTTAATCCCAGCGCTTGGGAAGCAGAGGTGGAGGATTTCTGAGTTCGAGGCCAGCCTGGTCTACAGAGTGAGTTCCAGGACAGCCAAGGCTACACAGAGAAACCCTGTCTCGAAGAACGAAAGAACTCCAGGAAGTCCCGGGAACTGACCAGATCCACAAGGCCTTTCCTTCCTCCGAGAGTAAACCATGAAGACTGGGGAGAGTCACTGTCAGACAAGCCAAGATATAAAGAAGACTCTCAGAGAAACCCTGCCTCCTGAAAGAATCAGGTTGGCCAAGCTGCCTGCCTAGAAGAGGCTCAGATCAATTGAGCCACCTGGAAAGGACGCTCTTCTACCTGTTGAGCCTCGTCTCCAGGTTCCCAGCTTGGTGTGCTATCTGCCTTGCTGGGGTGGGCATTGGGATGCAGCTGTCTCCATATCTGGTCCTGTAAATAACCCCAATCAAACTCATTGGTTCACCAAGCCAGATGTTGGTGGCATCTGTACTTTGGTCTGTCACGAACTCCCTGTATGGGGGTGAGTTAGACTCCACTCCATATGTGTGTGTCAACTACCCGGGAGAAGTCTGTCACATAACAGTGACTCAGCCAAATGTGCCCACATCTCCTCCACTCATTCACCCCGAGGGCACCTTAGCTAGCAGGTGAAAAGTGGAGCTAATGCCCTTCCATTCCTTTCCAGTTGGCTCCTCATCGCCTCTTCATGGAAACTGGCATGCTTGGCCGCCCCAGCAGCCCTACCCAGAGGCAGGCTGAAGCCAGAGGTCTATAGAAAGTGCTCCCCCTCGCAGCCTTTGGGTAAAGCAGCTGCCCCTTAGGGTGCTGTGTCATCCAAATCCATGGAACCGCCTTTACCATTCCCGCAGTGCAGAGGAGAAAAGCCAAGGCCGAGAGCTGTGGCGTCATTAGCCAGCTGTGCAGAGCGAGGGAGTAGCAAGATTGGGCTTGGGTCTCCAGTGGAGCAGAGATAGAGGGAAAGAGCTCCAGTCCTTTCCTGTGTGCATGGGAGGGGGGGGAGGGCAGGGCAGAAAGCAGAGAGGGGAACCTGATTTACAGATTCTTCCAGATCTAAACAAAGCAGTTCATTATTGAGATGGCCGCTGCTGAAACTTGGGTAGGTGAAGCAGAGGTAACCGGAGATTTTCATCTGTCTTCTATAAGAAGGTTTCCAGGTACATCGCAGCCTGGAGCTGAATTCCATTTAGAATGTAAAATGCTCTATGAAGTGTTTTTCTCTCAAGTGAGAACACATCATTGATTTTTTTTTTTTTAAAGAAGGCAACCTTTCTGGACTCTGGAAAATGCTTTTGGGCCCATCTTATTTTTCTGCGTACAGAGGCAATTACCCCAGGGTGACACTCGGAAAGGAGACTAACTTATTTTATACAACAAATGTTTTACTGTTACATCTTCCTTATGGCATGAGAGATTATTGAATCCGCTTGTTTTATGTCCTGCGGAGAAAAACTAAACCCAGTCCTGAACAGTGGACGCCCTGCTCTGACTCCAAGTGAGATCCACTGTGCTGTGCCCCCAGGTTTCCCTGTCTGCTCATCACAGCTCCTGCCTCTGAACCCTCGCCAGTGAGCACCTCCACCCATGTACCCCTTCTTCAGGATTTCATTGTTTTCAACTTAATGTGTATGAATATTTTGCTGGCATGCATGCATGTGTACCATAAGCATGCAATCCTGCCTCAGTCAGGAGAGGGCATCAGATCCCCTGGAATTGGAGTTACAGATGGTTGGGCCACCTTGTGGGTGCTGGAAACCCAACCCAAGTCCTCTGTAAACCATCTCCAGCTGTCATGTTTGTCACTGTGCCCTTTGGTGGTATTTTCTCCCTCTGATTTGGTCACTGATTTACGACCTGCTTGACCAACGGTGACCATGTTGAACATAACTCGACAGAGACTTAGAAAGCAATGGGCGCTCTTTATAGACTGTAGTGCCAGAGTCTGAGCTAACCTGCGGGAGGGATAGAGGCTGTGAGACAGGCAAGCCATCCCAGTTGTGCTGGATAGATAGACAACGGCCCTCCTAGACCAGCTCATCTCAGGCGAGTTGGTCTGGATCTGAACTTCTCAGCAGAGCCAAATTGTTGGAAATTATTTGATGTTTTGACCCACTAAGGCTTGGGGGCGTTTAGTTCCACAGAAGCAGTCGGCCGACGCATTGTCTTTCATTCTTTTACCTATTAGGTACATGGATTCATGGGTCAAAGGGGAGTTTTGGGGAGATTACTGGAGATTCCAGGAAGGCTGGGGAGGCGGGTTTAGAATCAGAGTAGTAGTTACCAGACTGTCAGGGTCTGACCTAGGAAAACAGCCTCTCTCCCAGGTCTTCAGTCCTGGCATATTTTTATCTGGGAGTTAGTCTGATTGGCTAAATGTCACCATCCAGCTTTGGTAGAGAGTATGGTGGCTGGCCTGAGGAGGAGACGTCCTTAGACTGGCGACAAAGCAGGAGACTTTGGCTCATTGCAGTTCAGATCCCAACTCTGCCAGCCATTAGCAAGCTCTTCCTGCAAGCCACTCTCTGCTCTCCACCAGTGGCTGCAGTGCTCCCTACGTATTGAATGGACTATAGGGTTAAATGATAAGCAGCGATCCCTAAGTATTCTATAGGGTTAAACGATGGGATGCAGGTATGGTACTCAGCAGTCACTCACCAAGTGCTGTTAGCATTTTGTGGTTACTCTCTGCAGTAGGGAGGAGAGCTGCAAGATCCCAGTCACAGAGGCGCCATACACCGTTGATGTCTGCGTACTGTTAGAGAAGAACGTGTTGGCTGATGTCAGTGCCTGCATTGCCACAATTCCAAAGCTCCTGAGTCGGAAGCCCCAACTGGATTGGGCTCACCCTGAATGTGGATGCTACCCAGTAGAGGCCCAGATGGAAAATAGTGTAGCAGAAGGAGAACTTCTTCCCCTTTTCTCAGTCTGACCTTTCCTCTCGCCTGCCTGGCCTACCCCATTGCTACAAAGCCAATTTTCCCTATTGCTGCTGGCGTTCCTTACTCTGCTGATATCAGAACCAGTGCTTCCAGGCCTGCCTGTTCGGACTGCTGAGGTACCCTGCCTTGTGGACTGAGTGACTACTGGGTGGTTGGCCTCTGGTGTGAGACACCTCTCTGGGACGACTCCAACTTCTGAGGCCCGCAGCCTTAACAATGGAGGGACTACCTAGTATTTATGTATTTATGTATTTATGTATTTATTTATTTATTTATTTACTTACTTACTTACTCTATGTGAGTATACCATTGCTCTCTTTAGACACACCAGAAGAGGGCATCAAGTCCCATTACAGATGGTATTAAGCCACCATGTAGTTTCTGGGAATTGAACTCTGGACCTCTGGAAGAGCAGTCAGTGCTCTTAACCACTGAACCATCTCTCCAGCCCAACTACCCAGTTCTTAACCTCTCAGGTGTGAGACAACTGTAGTTACTATTTTAACATGAGCTTATTAGTACATTGTGTGTGTGTGTGTGTGTGTGTGTGTGTGTGTACATATGTAATTTATCAAACTTATTCATCCTATTGGTTCTATGGTTAGCTAAAAGTGATCTATGCTCCTATTACATAGGTCATGAAGCTTCATGCTTTCCTGTTGCTGAACGCCATGAGTGTCAAACATGGCAGTGGGGAACTGCTGTCATCAACATAGACTTGGTCCCAAAAGTTAACAATTCTAATTGGTGGGGAGGGAGCCTGGCAATAAAGAGTGCATCATCAACTCTCTGTTCTGTTCTGTGAACTCAGAGTGCTAAGGTGGGTGGAGTGAGCGGGGAGAAAGGACAGAGGCCACTCAGCTCCTGCATCTGGGCTGAGAGAAAACCCACATGCTGCTGTTAAAGGGAGCCATTCACGCTGGCCACTGGCCGCTGCAGAGTCCCTGTTGGGAAGCAGCATCCACAGACACCCTATTGTCACTTCCCATTCCCTCCCCCAAGGGCAGAGGGAGCATGGGGTTGAGGAAAGGTCAGGAACCCTGACTTCTTAATCTGGCTGTGAGACCCAAATAAAATGACCCTTTGCAGAGGAAGGACATTGGAGTCTCACTTGTGGCCTCATCCCCAATCACTTCTCCTGGCAGGCCCCTGAGAGGTGTCTGTGGCACTCTAGGCTCCACCTGCAAACCACAGGTACATAAAGGATTCCTGTACTCGTACTAGGACAGCGAATCTGAGCTCTAACCCCTATTTGCTGTACGAGCCTGGGTCTGGCATTAGACCTCTTTTGAACCATCTGCCATCTCTCCAGTGTGCTAGGAATTAGGAGATAAATCTGGGCTCTCCAGCACCCATTCCATATTTGCTCTGAGGTTTGGGGACCCCCAGCTCTTTTCTGGGTGCCAAAGCTGTTGTTTGAGTGGGTACTCTTATTCTAGCCTCTAATGAATCTGCTTCTCCAGGGGTGCTCCGACTCATAGAGCCCTAAGAATGACCCCCCCCTTCCTGATCAACCTTAATGCAAGTAACAAATCCAGGATGCTGTTGACAATTCCACACCCCAGAAATAGGCTAGAGTGGGTGGTTGACCTTGAGACAGGGCCTGAGCTGAGGCCTGTTGCTTGGCAACAGCCCCTATCACCTACCCTTTAGAAATGCCATGTGATTTTCGTATCTTCAGGCCCCTAGCAGGAAGGGATCTGCCTGCAAAGTCCTTCACCTTCCAACTTGCCAGCTTGTTTGCCAGTAAAATTCATTTGTGTGTGTGTGTGTGTGTGTGTGTGTGTGTGTTTTGTGTATGTGTGTGTGCTCTTATTCTAGCCTCTAATGCGGCTACATACACATACACTTACATTTAATTTTAGGTAAATATCAGATAATGTAATTCTCTAGGTTTTCAAACATCCTGATTGTTATTTATCTCCCCTCCTCTTTCCTCTGTATTGTCCTCTCTCCTCTGTCCCCATTTAAAGCACTCCTCTCACTTTTCCCATCCCCTCTCACCCGTACCCTGCTCTTCCCTTCTCTAGAGCTCCCCCACCTTATGCTCCCTTTTTACTTCCCTGGTGTTTGTGCTTCCTCAAGATTGTATAATCACATCCAGAGATTTGGAGGTAGGACCCACGCATAAGAGAGAATGCGTGGCATTTGTCTTTCTGGGTCTGCGTTACTGCCCTCAATATGATCTGTTCTCGTTCCATCCGTTGGCCAGCAAATGTCATGATTTCATTTCTCTGTGCCGAATAATGCTCCGTGCTGTGCACAGACTGCCTTCTTGTTATTCACCCATCCACTGAATAACAGCGTGGCATGCAGAGTGTTTTCATTTCCTGGCTATTGTGAATGGAGCAGCAATGGCTGAACCAGTGTCTGTCGAGTGGGATGTCAGGTCCTCTGGGCTTATTGCCGAGAGGTGGCATAGCTGGGACGTATGGTAGACTTTATTTTTAGCCTTTTGAGCCTTCTCCACACCGATTCCCAGCATGGCTGCACCCGCTGGCTGTCTCGCCATCAGTGAATGGGGCTTCCCCCCTCGCAGCACCCTTGCCTGCATTTGCTCTTTGCTCCTTTGTTTGTTTTAAATCTAGCCATTCTGGGTCAAGATGAAATCTCAAAACATCTTTTCTTAGATGTTTTTATTTTGTCTTTTGAGAACTCTGTTCCAATCCATAGCCCACCCCACCCCCACCCCACCCCACCCCACCCTCCCGATTGGGCTGTTTGTTTCCTTGCCCCTGCTCTTGATTTCTCATAGGTTTTGATTATTGATGCATAGACGTGGTGGCCGGATGTGTACCTGGCAGAAATTCTCATCCACTCTGTGCTCTTCCCCTTCTCTCAGCTGATTGTTTCCTGGGCCATACAGAAGCTTTTGAGTTTTAAGCGTTTCCGTTTGTTAGTCATTGGCCTTAATTTCCGGGCAAATCGAGTCCCGCTCAGCAAGCCCCTTCCCATACATATGACCTGTAGGTTCTGCCTGTGTAAGCTTCCAGAGTTCAGGCTTCACAGTGAGGCCTTTCGTCCATTTGGCCTTAATTTGTGTGCTGAGTCATAGGTGTGTTTCTAAGTTCAGTCTTTTATGTATGGAGATGCGGTTGTCCCAGGTCCACTGTTTGAAGATGTTTTCCTTCCCACTGTGTGCTTTTTGCCATCTTTGTCAAATACCGGATGGCTGTAGTTACATGTACTCGGGTTGGGTCTTCTGTTTTGTCCCACTGATCTCCAAGTCTCTTTCTGCCAGTACCGTGCTGCCTTTATTACTGTAGCTCTGTAATAAATCTAGAATGCCACCCCCCAGTATTGGTTTTCACCCCCCCAGCAAAGCTGATGTGGGGCCTTTTGTGGTTCCATATGAATTTGGTTCTTTTTTTTCTTTCTGTTTTTGCAAAGAATGACATGGGGATTTTGAGTGGAGTTGATTTAATCTGCAAATGGCTTTTGGTAATATGGTCATTTTCATAATAGGAATTCTACCAATCCATGAGTACAGGAGGTCTTTGTATCTTAGCGTGTCGTCCTCAATCTGTTTCTTCAGAAATGTAAAGTTTTTCACTGTAGAGATCTCTCACCTTCTTGGTTAGGTTTATTCCAGGTATGGTATGATTTGTGTTGGGGGTGGGAGGTGTATAACTTTCCTGGGCTGTGTGCCACAGGTTGGATACACACGTTCTACCACAAAGCAATGTTCCTTTCATGTATAATCAATCATAGGCTCCAATTTTCTCCCACACATTTGCAAGCACACAGGAACACACACACTATACATGGCTTGCCTATTTAGATCTGCCTTAGACTGTCTGGCACTCAGAACCAGGGATGCTGTCGCCCTCTCCTGGAAAGATTTGGAAGTGCATCTGGGGTCCTGCCAGGAAATGCTTGGTTGCAAACCTCATTCTAATCTGAATTCACCTTTACAGTGTGGATGATTTCTGCTCGCTGTGTCCTCCAAGACCCCTCCAAGGGGTCTCTACCATTTCCAAGATTCCTCTCCTGTCTGTGACATTTGGTTCTGGCCCTGGACATCAGGGGGGTTCTAGCCAGATTTGGAAAAGGAAGGAGGGAAGAATTGGTAAATTGACTTAGGCAAGTAAGATAATTTGGCTCTTCACCTCTCCAAAACTGGGTCTCAGAATTATCAGCGAGGTTTGGCAGAATTTCTGTGCAAGTGTTATTCGTATAGTCACAGATTCTGAATAAGATGTGAAAGGCACATCCTTTCCCATTTTTTCCCCCTCCAGTTCACACAGAGCCACTGAGAATTTCTTAGCAAGACAGGAACAGAAGAACCTTGTTTTGGAAAGATTAACTAGACCATGTACATTGTTCATTCATTTGTGTAACAGGCAGTGCTTTTTAAAAACATCTTGGCCGGGCTGTGGAATGCAGTAGTGACCGGATGGAGGTGCAATTAGCTTCCGTGTAACTCCGAGCCTGGGAGCATGGCGGCGGTTGGGGGGTGAGGGGAAGACCCAGATGGGGCATCACTTCAGTCCTATACTAGGTGAGCCCTTGGTGATATGAGGTTCACAAAAGACCCCCAGCTCTTGCCTGGATAAGCCCTATGGGGGAGCAGAAGTGAATCAGCTCAGCTGTGGTTTAAGTATAGATCTCAGAGCAGGACAGAGCCTTGTGCTTCCTGACCTCACGATCCATAAAATGAGAAAACAGTCTGGCCCATTTAGGAGCTGCATCTGTTGATTTTCCCTTTTCCAGACCCAATCAAATAACATGCAAATAGATGCAAAAGGTCCTAAGTCAGGGTACAGCAAATGAGTACACCATGGCCTGCCTGCTGCAATTACAGTCAACAGCATTTAGGATGTGACCGACATGAATGATGATTTGCTGTCGGTTGCATAATCACTGCGGGACCAGATTAGGAGACTCGGGAACCTCAACGCGCTGTCTGGGGAGGTGCACTCCGGAGCAGGTGTCTGCCGCACAGGCTCCCTGCATTCAGGAAGCAACACAAAGATGAGGCCGGACTTCTTCCTCAGGCAGGGATGGAGTTTCCATTCTTTCTCTGAAGATGTGTATGATAGGGTTGATGTTTCTGGTCTTGGTCCTCCCCGAGGCCACTGGGTAGCTGTGCAAGTTCCAACTAGCCACTTCTCAATTGTTTTTTCCTCTCAGAGTCCAGAGACAAGGAAGGACAGAAACCATGAAAAGTGTCCTGGGTTGGGCTCCTCAGAAGTTGACCTTGATACAAGGATTCCCGTGAAAGTGACTCAAACGGAATCATTCTCTGGAACAGTGACTTAAGCTGAACCATCTCCGGGAAGTGGAGGGTGGGTGGTTACAAGTGAAGGAGGGGACCAAGCATGGTGTGTCACTTCCAAGTCCTACTTTGGGTCAGCTCTGCCAAGGGTCATGCCTTAAAGCCATCACATTTACAGGGCTAGGGCGTTGGGGAATAAGACCCCTGTTCACCTCAGTGATTGATGGCAATAAACTATCCCCCAGGTACGCTTCCCACACACGGGCAAAGCTGGAGCCATCAGGAGCTGCATTCTGATTGAATGCATTGAGAGCATTCTGGCAGCCGCTGCGCGCTGGGCACACTATGGGACACAAAGGGTCGTCTCTCCCGGAGGGCAAGTGCTCTCCAAGCTGGGAAAGCTGTGCTTGTGCTGGGAGAGTCACCTCGCTTCGTGAGTCTGTTTCTTCCTGGGAAAATGATTGCGTCAACACACGGGGGTTGGCATGAGGACAGGAGCTACTGAGAGCTGCCTGTCTTCTGTTGTTCCTGTCTGTTGTACAAGTCTGAATCTGTGCCTACCTGAAGGTCCCTGGGTCCTCGTGTCTGTGTGTGTTCACGTGTGTGTGTCTAACAAAGGGCCTCTGCCCTGTATTTATTGAACAGCACAGAAAGCATCACACGGGGAAGGAGTGGGATACTTTATACAAATCTTCAACTGAGTTTTACAAAGAGTTAAGTCACTGATTCCAACTAGCCCAGATAGCAAGTAGTACAAACATATGAATATGGCTCATCACCGTATTCATGTTGTCCTCCACACTTAGTTAGGGCTACTCATTTAAAAGATTGCTTTGAACCTATGTCTGATGTTTTCAGCCAGTGATTATCATAATATGCACACAAACATATATGCATTGCTCTCTGGGTCAGGGACATGGAAGAGTACATGGAAGATTACGATTATGCATTATTAGCTTAGGTTGTAAATCTCATTATGTGGGAAATCCAAGGCAAGTCAGGTTGGTTGTTACATTGTTGTCTTAAAGTCAATTTTTACATTGTTCTCTTAAAGACAGGTTAAACAAGCCGGTTGAGTACACAGTAGACTATCAGCCTTAAGTCTTACATGATCTCAAAGTATATTAACAGGCTGTAAGGCCTTAGACTGTGAGAAATTATGATAATGTATTACCACATATACTCAGCAGTTTGCACTCTTCTTCCCTCATGCACACACAAACACACACGCACACACACACATCTCAGTGCTCACTGTAGATTCCATTCTATGCAGGACAGATACATAATCTGTAGGGCCCAGTGCAAAATGAAAATGTACAGTGCTCATCCAAAGAAATACATTAAGAATTCTAAGACAGCCACAACAAAGATTAAGCTAAATGTATGGTCCTTCTAAAAGCAGGACTTTATAAAAGTTTAGATTATATGCTGGTGAAGCCAATCCTGTTCTAGGCTGTTGCCCTAGTGTCTGAACTCTAGATCTCCTCTAGGCCCCCACACGTTCTGTGTTCCTGATTCAGTACTGATCGCATGCAATTAACTGTATTTCTTTTCCTACCAGATTCTAAGCACCAGGGGGGAAAGGCTCCCATCTGTCTTGCTTTGGGGATGTCCTAGATGCCTGGCATACAGCATAGCACATCAGGCATTCTATAAATATTTGTCAAACTGGGATTCACTGCACAAATAATTTGTTCAACAAATAAATGTTCCAGAGCTTCTGATATGCCAGCGTGAATTCTCAAAAAAAAATTGATTATATCCATGAACCAAAGACTCCCATAGATTTCCCATTCTAGTAAGAGAGACACCAGACATGTCTTCTGGCAGATTCTGGCAGAAGACTGAGGGTAGGATGTGAGTATGAGTGGATTGTTTGGGAAGGATAAGGAATGCCAACAGGGGGACTAGAAATTACTTCTGTTTTCAATGGGGCTGAAATCCCCAAAGGAGGGATCTAGAGGATCGTGGTAGTTCATTTTATGTGTTAACGTGATTGGGTTAATGTCCAGGCAGCTGACAGAACCTTGTTTCTTGATGTGTCTGTGAGGGTGTTTCTGAACATAATCAAGCTCATGATTGCTGTTTAAGGGCAGTGTTCCATCCACTACAGAGAAACCAACCAACCAGCCAACCAAAGGAAGAATGGCTCACCTTCGCTTGAGCATTCATCCTCTGCTCCTGAACTCTGGCACTCCTGTTTCCCAATAGCCCATGTCCATTTTGTGGTACTTTTTTTTTTTTAACTGACTTGCTTTAATCTATAGTCTGGGAGCTAGACAGGGACATGAGGGAAGGGGCAGGCTAGGAGTATAGGAGAGCAAGGTGAGCATCAGGGTGTAAAAAGCTGGCTGCACGAGAGTCTGGAAACCCTTCACTTTCTTCACTGAAGAAGGACACATAGAGGGAGGCTGAGGTGTCTGGTAGAAGTTACCAAGGAAACCACTTTAAAAAAAAACCTGGGTCAACTGCTTGGGTACCATATTGACATGTATATTCACACACACACATATATGTTCACATATATACTCATATACAAACATATATTTTATTTATTACTTTTATTTTATGTGCATTGGTGATATGCTTGCAGGTATCCCTATATGAGGATCTTAGAGTTACAGACAGTTGTGTCAGGCTTTTTATTAATGTGCATGTATGTTTTACCTGCATGTATGTCTATAAACTATGGGCTTTCTGGTGGTGGAGGCCAGAAGAGGGCATGAGGACTGCTGGGATTGGAGTTACAGACAGCTGTGATTTGACATGTGGGTGCTGGGAATAAACCCTTGTATTCTGGAAGAGCAGCCAGTGCTCTAAACTGCTGAGCTATCTATCACTCCAGCCCCTCACTCAGTTTTGGGAAATCATATTTTCCAGAGAACTGATCCATTCTGTCTAGACAGTTCAGTTTTCAGTTATTCAAGATTATTCTTGAGTTACTCAGCCATGGCCACAGTACATCAGCAAATGATTCTCTGTTTGTTTGTTTGTTTGTTTTGATTGGTTATTTTTCCTATCAGGGATGGGAGCTGTGAGCCTAGTTTCTACTTCTTTATAGCAAAGCTAGCCAGATGTCTATCTACATGATGACAGGGTATAGAAGATGATTAAGATACAAATGGTGTCTCTGTGCTCAAGCTGACACCAGCTCCTTAGGAAAGGAACAAAACCTTATGTTTATTCACTGTGACTGCAGATGTCAGCATGTCCTGGTATGTGGCTAAGGGTAGTGTTGATGTTCCTTGACGACTTTTTAGTAGACAATTTTAGAGATACCTCGACACTCTTGAAAAACGGATTAGTTATTTTATGCTCTCTTATTTAAGGATCATCACCCTATCAAAACCCACATAGCTCGTTGAACCAATGGTAGGCTTATATAGCTTCACAAATCTCTTTTCTGGGAATATCCATTTAAGACCAAGAGCTGTATGGATTGGACTCTTCAATGGGCCCACTATAAAAAGCAGTGCAGCTCTTGGTGACCACGGCAGGAAAGCAGAGAAAAACATGAAGAAAGCAGAGGGCAGAACACAGCACATGACACAAAGCATGCCTGTTAATTAATTAATTAATTATTCCACTTTACATCTTAGTATCAGACCCCTCAGTACCTCCTCACACAGATCCCCCCTATTCCTCCCCCTCTTTTCCTTGGAGAAGGGGGAGCCCCACTTTGGGTACCACTCCTCCACATACATCAAGTCACTGTAAGACTAGGTGCGTCCTCTCCCACTGAAGGCAGACAAGGCAGCCCAGTTAGGGGAACAGAATCCACAGGTAGGCAGCAGAGTCAGGGAAAGTCCCCTGCCTCAGTTGTTTGGGGACCCACATGAAGTCCAAGCTCAAGTTCTGCTACATACGTGGAGGGGGTCTAGGTCCAGCGTGTGCTGGCTCTTTGGTTGGTGGTTCAGTCTCTGGGAGACCCCAAGGCTCCAGGATAGTTGACTCTCTTGGTCTTATTGTGGGGTCCCTATCCCTTCCAGGTCCTGCAATCCTTCCCCCCCAATTCTTCCTTCCATAAGACTCCTGGAGCTCTGCCTAATGTTTGGCTATGGTCTATGCATTTGTTTCGGTCAACTGCTGGGTGGAGCCTCTCAGAGGACAGTCACAGTAGGCTTTTGTCAGCAAGCATAACTGAGTAGCACCATTAACAGTGTCAGGGATTGGTTCTTTCCCATGGGATGGCTCTCAAGTTGGTCCAGTCATTACTTGGCCATT
Organism: Mus minutoides; assembly: GCA_902729485.2. Classification (NCBI taxonomy): domain Eukaryota; kingdom Metazoa; phylum Chordata; class Mammalia; order Rodentia; family Muridae; genus Mus; species Mus minutoides. Next base: position 3,733 of record LR754592.1, on the reverse strand, counting down.
TCTTCAGTCTCTGCTTTATCCTTTCCTGCACATCTTGCAGGCAGGACACATTTTTGTGTAAAGAGTTTTGTGGGCGGGTTGCTGTCCTTATATCTCCACTGGGAGTCCTGCCTGGCTACAGGAAGTGGCCACTCCAGGATCCATGTCCCAGACTGCTAGGAGTCTCAGGCAAAGACACCCTGGGGCCTCTCCCATGCCAGTTCTCTGGCAAGTCCTAGAGCTTGCTCTCCCTTCCCTATTTAAGTTCCCTGCTCCTGCTCTCCCTATACCTGCTCCCCACCCTACTCCTCTCCCCATGCCTTTTGAAGGCCACCTCAGCTCTGCTTTTCTTCTTGGAGGGGCAAGAGAAATCTCTGCATGTGTTTCCCGCCAGCTACCCCTAGGTGGTGCTCTGTTTGTATCTGTTAGAGTGTTGGACTCACAGGCCGGCAGGGGCGCATGCAGGAGGTTTTGCTCATTTCCATCTCAGGGCAGGATACTATAGGTCAGATCTGGTGTATCCCTGAACTAATGAAAAGGATTGGGACTTGAAGGCCCTACCTTTCTCTCGCTGTCTGGTTGCCATGACATAAACAGCTTTGTTCTACCCCATTCCCAGTCACCCTGTATGCCTTGTGGCAAGTCCAAGGATAATGAAACCTCTAAAATGGTAAACCCAATCCACCTTTCTTTCTTTGAATTCTTTTTTTTTTTCTAAGAGACTTTATCACACTGGTGGGGAGCTGACTAACACAGATGACAAGCATAGCAGCCTCTGAGAAGTCATGGGAACCGCATCCCTGTTCACGCATGCGCATTGTAGATAACACGAAGACAAGCCTGCGCGCAGAGTAAAGAAGTGACTCACGGCAGCCCAAAGACCAGTGCAGAGACTTGAACAAGTAATGTGGGCTCCTAAGGAGTCTTTCCTCTCTCATAAGGAGCCAGGACTGAGTAGCGTGAAGCTAATGTGTGCTGCTCTGTCCCTCTCCACTCCTCATCAAATGCCCAAACTACTCCATTAATACTGCGCCGGTGGTAAGGTAAAAACCACCGTGTCAACATTTGACATGGAAATGTCTATGATTGGGCGTCTAAAATGAACAGAAAGAAGCAGGAGAGACAGTGCAGTTTTATGTTGCCCGCAAAGTGGTGCACAGAGCAAGTCTGCTTAGGATTCTCATACTTTCCTAATACCTGACATTTTTGTGGTTTGGGAGTGTGGATCTTTATTTCTTTTTTCTTTTTGGCCAGGGTTAGTGGTGATAGTGTATATCATGGAATGCAGTGGGGGCGTTAGAAGGAGTTCTGTGTAAGGATAGATATGCGACTTGGGAGTCTGAGGCCAAAACTGGCATTAGAGCTCCATTTGCGTCCACTTAGCAGATAACCAAGATGTTTAGACCAGGAGCGTTTTAAACTCTTTGCACTCAAGACTGCTTTGGGGGCTTCACTGGGTTTAGGTGCTTGCTGCCAAACCCTGACAGCCCAAACCCCAGGACCTTCATGGTGGAAGGAGAGAACTCACTCCCTCTGGTGGACTTATGACTTCGATGTGAGTTTATTTGAATCTGTGTGGGTTCTGGAAAAAGAACCCAAATCCTTTCTGCAAGAGCAGCCAGTGCCCCTAACTGCTGAGCCATTTTTCCAGCATCTGGAGTTAATTTTAAATTGATTCATTACTATACATACACTTTTACCATCCTCACAGAGTCAAGGCTTCCCTACTGTTGCGAGTCGTATCAGAAACAAACACTGCTACTTTCTTTATATGTCTGGTTTTCAAGTTAGTTTTGGATGGCATACATTCAGAAGGTTCTTTCTGTAGCCCAAATCTCCAGGATAGCCACACTCATTTGCATCACCCACAGGTAAAGGGGTTTAGTTCTAGTCTTATTTACATCTCAGAGCTCAGAAGGTCTCACCCGTCCACAAAACCTTTGACCCAAAGTTTGTCCTGCCTGCAAATGCAGGGACAAAGACAGAGCAGAGACTGAGGGAATGGCCAAGCATGACTGGGCCAACTTGAGACCCATCCCATGAGCAAGAACCCATCCCTGAAACTATTAATGGTACTCTGTTTTGCTTGCAGACAGGAGACTAGCATAACAGTCCTCTGAGAAGCTCCACCCAACTGCTGACCAAAACAGATGCTTAGACCACAGCCAAACATTAGACAGAGCTCAGGGAGTCTTATGGAAGGAAGAGTTGGGGGAAGGATTGAGGGCCCTGGAGGGGAAGGGACCCCACAATAAGACTAAGAGAGTCAACTAACCTGGAGCGATGGGGTCTCCCAGAGACTGAACCACCAACCAAAGAGCCAGCACACACTGGACCTAGGCCCCCTCTACGTATGTAGCAGTTCATCTTGGTCTTCATGTGGGTCCTCTAACAAATGGAGCAGGGCTGTCCCTGACTCTGTTACCTGCCTGTGGATCCTGTTCCCCTAATTGGCCTCAGTGCTGATATGGAACTTAAGTTGTGACATTTGCAACTTCAAGCTGTAGCCCAGGAGCAAGTGCAACAGCTTCTGAAACCAAGGAAAACTCCAGAAGATGATGCCCACATCACGGCACGGGCCAGTCAGTCCAGCACAGTCTCCACAGCTCTCTCTGGATCCTTTGCAGTTAAGTGTGGTGCTGTGACCCATTTCTGGCTAAGCCAAAGTCTGCCAAGTTGAATGTTAGGTAAGGGTGATGATTTGGGGCACTTGTTTATCCTTTCTGCCTTGAACAGAGATGTATTGGATGTAGTGGCATCCATCTTAGAATTATGAAATCAAGAAAACAGATTATTTCCTTACATAGTTGAGCTGCTGATTAAGAACCATCTACCTTTGACCTTGTGATATCATCTAATAAATCCCTGCTGGTTTATTCTAGATTGTTTTTAAAAGATTTTATTTTAACAGTGTGTTATGTGTGTACATGTCTGTGTACATATGTGCACATATGTGATGGAATGTTGGTACCTGCCGAGGCCAGAGGCACCCATCCCAGTGAAACAGAAGTTACAGGGCTTTGTGCATCTAGGCAAGCATGATACCAACACCCCCAGTTGCACACTAGCTTAGTGTAATCTGGCTGCAGTTATACCATTGCCTGCATAATGCATCATTGTTGTCATGTTTTTTTTGTATGTCATGACTGTCAAATAACACATTGTTGTTATTTCAACTGACCAGTTTTTAAAGTTAGCAAACTGATAGGTTTCGTTATGGTATGTTCACACATACATGTCCTCATTCCTTCATTTCACCCATCCTCCACTTCCCTCCTTCTTTTCTCATTCCTTTATTTTACAGCACCCCCCCCCCCCCATCCCTACTCTGTTCTTGGTCCTGTCAGTCATTAGAAGGGCGGCTCTTGAAGAGCCTGTTTATTGCAACACCACACTCTTCTCTGCAGCCCTTGCCTGGAATACTGGTTTCAAATGCAAAGGTGTTTCCATGGAGATCAACTGCACATCCTCCCAGAGCACTCCCACCACTCTGGGATTCAGAGACCCTCCTCCAAAGCAGCTCCATCTAGCCCCCCTGGGGGGCTGGGGAGGATCAGCTCACCATGACCATTAATGCGGTAGGTGCGGTGGACTCTGTTTCACAGCCCCCTGGCACCAAGCAGCTGAGCAGCAGTGAGAGCACTGAGCTGGTGACTGTCCCACAGCGGCCACCAGCCACATCCACAAGCCATCCTGGAGCTACAAATACTCCTCCTCCTCCTCTTCTTCCTCCTCCTCTTCTTCCTCCTCCTCC